>JAHZNA010003486.1:0-57613 GCA_027743935.1 Sinodicranocentrus sp. ZH6
CTCTGCTTTTGGTCTGCTGAACGCGGGAAAATACAAAGAAAGCACACCGTGTGTGCCTTTTAACAAAGAAACGTTCAGAGACATGAGCATCATTTTACATGTACCACGCAATTTCCAACAGCACTTGTGTTTTCCTCTGTGCAAATGTAAAACAGAGAGAAAACAGGATCGTGCTGTTGAATTGAGTACAGGTGCTGTATGTGTCTAGCAGGTTTTCCGAAGAATAAAAAAAGCTCATCTATCATAGAAACGAATTGAAGAAGAAAAAAATATACCCGGCCCGATATCAATTGATATGTATTTGTGTATACATACCTGTCTATGTTTCCCGATGTCGATCCAAATTCAGTGGAGGAAAGAAGCCATAAGAGTCCTCAAGCCGAAATTGTTTTCCAACGTCCATTTCTATGGATAATCAATCTCAAAACTTACTAGTTGGAAGCAGCAGGAGCTATGTGAGCACATCAGTAGGGGTACAGAAAGCAAAGAAAAAATAAAGCTTTTTCGAGCTTGGCTTCTCTTGCCATGTCATGTATGTCTGGAAAGGATGTGGAAGGAGAAGTTCAAAGGGAAAAGTCTAATACTTCTTGTAATATCCCGACATGGGACGGAAGACGAGAATTCTATGTGGAGTCCTCATCAAGATATATACACGTTATTAAGTAACTTTATTTAAGGATGAGATATATAGTTATATGAGATAATTTTTTTCTTCAATCCTGCCTGTTTTGACATGGGATCTTGAACCCTATTTCGGGGAAAAAGAAAGTTGTCTACTTCAGACCTTTGTTTTTTCGTCATAGACAAAAACAGAGAAAGAGAGATAAAGAAATACTGGGACCTTATGATGAAAGTCGTTTTTCAAAGGTGAAAAGGTCCTTACAGACTGGATATTATGTTTGTCGTCAGTGGATTTTTTTCTAAGGAAAAGTAATATTTTCAACCGGATCTTCTTCCAGATTAAAGATTCTATGGATGAGTTAGGCTGTTTTTTAAGAACTGTATAGAAAATGTATAACGATGTTTATTTATGGCAATGGTTATGAAAAAGTCGTGATTCTAGGTTAGTACCTGTATTTGCGCCTCGAATATGCCTAAGTGTAAGGTTCTCTTCCCAGAATTTATTTTGGTGAAAAGGAAATCTTCTTAAAAAAGGGTAATTAATTTGATGTGCGTTTTGCTCAGAGGGAAATTCATTAGACTTGTGCTTGACACGAACAGAGAAAAGTATTTTTGGAAAGCAAGGCTGTTGCAAAGTGCTTTATACACTGTTATTGCCTCCTCTGTAAAAAAAATCCGCTTTAATGAATCTCTTGTAAAGACGGAAATATTTTATGATGTGATGAAAAAAATATATCCTTTTTTGTTTACAGGTCCATGACTGCGAATAATGCGATGCTAAGATGACAATATTTTAAAAATTTGGATGGGATTTTTCACAACAAACAATTGGATTACTTTGTCACACCACCTTCCAGAATACAATCATGCCAAAAAGTAGAGAAAAGGCAGGGTAGATTATTTTTCTAAACTAAAAATGGAACCGGGACCAAAACTACTTTTACCTTTCATACGGAGAAGAGAAGCAACGTCCTTGACATGAGTCATACAAGTAGTGAAGAGCGTATTCAAGGGGTGGACGAGGAAGAGCCCGACGAGCCGGATGAGGAAACCTTGAATATAGTCCCTCCAATTGAGGATGACAACTTGGAGCTCCGCACTCGCCGCCTTGAAAATGTCCTCCGTCGAATGTCCAGTTCCCAGACGAATGGCTCTACTAGCATACCTTTGCGTCGCGGGCGACGCAGGGCTGTCACTACTTCCGACCATAAAACGTGCGCTTTGGTTCAGACACGACTTAAACTCGGTGATATCATGTGAGTCTTGTTTCCTTTTCTATTTCTCGGATTAGTAACTGATGAATTCACGTGATGTTCTCATGTCATGCCAAGAGCAACAATTAACAATGTTTCTCTTTGTGAATGCATTCGTAATGAGGTGATTCGGCTAGGCCGCTCCAATTTACTTGATGAAAAGAATGCGTGCATTTATTGGATTTACTTATTACGTTCTTGGTTCGTGCATCAGCGCTCATTAGAAGACTGTCTAGCTAATTTTCATAAGCTACAACCACTGAATACATTTAGAAAAATATATATTATGTCCATATTTTACTATCGTCTTGCGTTTACTACTATACCTATAAGTTCATGATGGCATTTCAAGTCCCATATATTTTGTTGGACAGAGTCATCCATCCACTAGTTTCCATCCAATCAGCCGAAAGGAAAAAGGTATCATTATTTATTAAGAGCACTTCATTGGTAAACCAGTATGCATTCTGTCACAACCCCTACTGAACAATGTCAAGAGACTGAGAGTAATTAACACTGACTGGGAAAAGGAGAAGCTGGGTTGGAGTGGAGTTATGGTATTATAAATTGCAGGTTTTCTATCTATTTTCGCTAGTGTACATATTTCCCAGTCCTATTTTATCTTTTATGCAAAACTGCTTCATGGTGGTTTTGCCAGTATTTACCTTTCTCGAATATACTCTCCTCTTCTTGTGTGGGTGGGTTGCATCGGAACACTCTTGTCAAATCTAGCCCAAGTCGGGTTTAGTAAAGTCAAAGAAAAGGCAAAAGATACAAAATGGACATTGGTAGAGGGGATTTAATACACGTGGTCTATGAATGAGCCACCATCCTGCATGGAACTCGTGACAGCTAATAAAAGCAGTTCAATTTAGTTAGCTTATTTACATTTTACGGAGAAATACCATCACTTGACTCGGTAAAAGTGGGAAACAAGTTGACCACCTATGTGGACACTTATAATTTTCAGATTTACTCAACTACTCGTTACTAACCTTATTTTTCCCAAACCCAGCTGCCAAAGTGGAGCGTTGGGAGGAGCATAATTTTAAAAAGGCGAGGAAGGTCTTTATTTTTGAAAATGTAATGAGTTATGAGGGGAAGTATATGGCCGTATAAAAACTTTTTATAGCTTTAAATGTAAATCATGCAGGAAAATATGCACGTAGCGAAAGCGATAGGGCATAATATTACAACTTTATTTCGTATTCTAGACTGGGGTTTATATTGTGAAAGGCGTATGGGCGTTTTTGCTACGACCATTGCTGTATAATTATCCAAAAAAAGCGATGAAAAATATATTTTCGTTTGAGAGAAATTCCTGCGTGCCCCTTTCTACAAGGGAATGTCAAGTATAAGAGATTTATAAACGCAATAGTGTGTGTTTGCTTTATTATTATTCGTATTGAGTAGGCATTCGTGCAATTTCCTCTGATCGATTTCCTACGCACATCTCCCTTAATTAAATGAGACATTATACCAGATATTACTAAGTCGTTGGGCATTTCCAGTGAAAAAAATTAGTAAAGTGTAGAGGAATCTTTTGCCTATAATTTTGTAACTTATATTTATAGTAAACATGCCCAATCACATTTTGTATAATCCACTCAAGTGGACATATCCACTTTGGAAAGTCGTTTAGCTTGAGATGCGTGCTACAAACCTAGATACACATATCCTTTTGAAAATTTTACACATCCCGTTACACTCAAAAATTGCTGAATGAGCGAGTCACCCTCAGAGAAAGAGACACTCGAAGAGAAATCAATTTTTACCTTTTGCCCACACATATCCGTTAACAAAGAAAAGCCAAAAACCGGGAGGTATGGAATATGTCTACTGCTCTGTGGTCGTTTGCACTCTCTGCTTCCATGAATTATAAAGTAATAGAGTTGGTCGAATATAGTGTTTTCACTTATGCAAACCTGCCTAGGAATGTGTGCTGAGAAAATCTCGAAAAGCTGATGATGAATTTCCTGGGGAGTTCTATCCATGACGTATAAACAGGCATGCTAAATTACACATACTAAACATGAAAGAGCAAGTCGAGAATATTGATATGCGGTCTGAACTGAATGAAAGTGAATCTGACAATTTTACCACAAGAGAACAACATAAAGGCTCCAGCGGGTGAAAGAGAAAGTTTCACTAGAGAGAATTTTCCATATTGAGAAATGACTCCGCTCTTTTCTTCAAGATGGAGCTCGTACGAGGAGAAAGATTGGTTCGCAGAGAGAATTCTATAACACCCCATCTGTTACAGGAGAGTTAGTCTAAAGGTAGAAATTCCATTTGATGCTCGGGATTCCTCTAAAAACAGAATAGATGGCATTACCATCACCATCCGGTGAAAGCATAACACATTTTTGCGTGTGTACCTACCCTGAAAAAATCCAGCATGCGTTCCTTCAGAGGCAGCAGACACGAGCCAAAGGACTGCTGCTGTTCTCTTTTTTTCTCATGCTGGAAACATTATAATGGTGTGTGAAGAGAAAACGTGCTGTTTCGGATTCGCCATTCTCCCTCCTTCTCCACTCGGGCTGCTGCTTTCATCGTCCTCCCTTTGTTGAAGAGCAGCTGCTGCATTGAAAGCAATACGAGAATGTGCTCTCGCCAAAGTCTACAAACATGGGCGAGCAAGCAAGAGGAAAATATAAAGGAATAAATATACCTTTTCATAAGACGCCGGACATGTATAGATATTTCAGCTCCTTATCTTGCCGTGTATAAGGAAAATGACGAGTTTTTCGGAAACGTGGGACGATACGAGAAATGGGAAAGTTGGAAAGAAAACAAGTAAAGGTGTGTGCACACTGCCCATTTATGGGAAAGGATTGGGGGAAAAAATTATTTTAAAGAAGATAATGCCTTCAATGCTTTTAGTGTTTAGGTGAATACAAATTTTTCTTGATATCGTAAAGTGTGACTGCTTTCCAGCCTTTGGTGTTTTTGGTTGTTCCGAGAAGAAAAAAGAGTTCTTGCTAGCTCATTCCCTTCTTATGTGTAAACTTGCATGAAGCCGAGTGAAAGGGATTTAGACGTGGAAAGGAAAGCAAGTCCAAACCACTGACGGACGGACACGGGACACGACATCACGGGAGTGCGGCGGAACCAGAGCAAGAATCGATTTCTTTCTACATGAAGACGATATTGAGCGGCGCAAAATTGACCTAAATTTTGCGCAGACCAACTTTTTGGGTGAGAGTATGCCGCATTGAGCTGAAGCTCTCTCTCTCACTCTTTTCACTTACTCACTCCTCTCTCTCAACTTTCCACAAAGCGGAGGAGTCTCACATATACAAACACTTTGGTATGCTCTCGCACACGTATATTATTGCACACACCGTTTTTCCAACCAAACATCTATATAATGCATATTTTTTAAAACTCCAGCCGACTCCTGCTTTGCCAGTTGGTGGTGGTGGTGATGGTGATGCTCTCTTAAAGCAATATTACAACAAGGAACATGCAATCCTTATATGGACAAGATGGATTGTCGATAATTATAGGATATTATGAGCAAAACATATTACGTATATTGATACGAAAGATGTTGCCTATTTTTTCATAGAAGTAAGAGAAAAAAAATCCGCTTTTTCACTCCACTGCCAGATACGGCACTAAGGAAAAGCAGCGGCACTGTGGCGAGCAAGATTGCACGTAGAGGATTGCCAGTTGCAACCAGTCTCAATATCAAGTGGCGTGCTTTCACTTTCCTTTGCAAAATGAATGACGAAAAACGGTTGATCAGTGGGAAGGATATAAAATCCATGTATACATGTATTGGATGCATTAATACAAATGGATTTTGCTTGTCGCGCAAATCCTAATATGTTATGTGATGCACCACGAACGAACACTCTATACCATTTAAAACATGTTGATAGGGAAATCTTACATGTTCTCAAGAGTTGCATACATTTTGCACATACGACGACTATAGACTGTTGTGTAAACTCATGCAAACTAGACGGTGGACTTTTTTTCTCGTTACATTATTTGCCAAATTCTTAGAACACAAAAAAGTAAGAAAATGCCGCTCCTTAAGTTTGGCTACTGTAATGTAACGGGATAAAGAAAAGCCAGAGCTACTGCTAGAGAGCTGTTTAAAGTATCGAAGAGGATTATTATTATGATTATGGGAAGAGCCGTCCACATAGCTCAATAAGTGTATCTTGTGAGTGAGAAATGCCTACATGTGTACTTTGAAGCTCAATACTTATGTTCATGTCAATATGTATGTATGGGTATGAAATAGAATTGGATTTGAAGTGGTATTAGAAATGCAAGTAGTGGTACTGCTAAACGTCTCCAGTCTATAATATGCATGAGAAAACATCAGCAGAGAGAAAAAGTATTAGTACGATAGGTGTACTTTTTTCCTTGTCATTTTTTTTACTTTCTCTCTTTCTTTCCAACATGGGCCAACTCCTTTTGTGGGAGAGATAGACATAAACACATAAGGGTTGAGATATGGTTATACACGTGTGTATTTGTGGGGGTGATATTCCACGACTACATACACACATCGTGATGACGAGAGAGAAAGTAGTTAAAAGAGAGACGAGGGAAGAGCCAGCAGCGCCGAGAGCTACGAGTCTACGAGCTCTTTCTATACATATTTTTTTCTAATTTCGCTCTCCTCTGCTACTCGTATCGATACTTGTGTAGTATTCCGTAGAAACTACACTTTTTATTCCACTACTACTCTCCTCCCGTGCTCGTAATATGAGTGTGGTGTGTGACTCTGAGCTGAAAAGAGAGTTATTTTTTGGTGGAAAAAGGAAGGATATATATGTGTATATTGTAGTACTTTGATAGTTTTCTCCATTTCTCTTTTAAAGAGTGTGTGTGGTGCGAGAGTGAAAGAGAGAGAGAGAGAGAAAGAGCGAGAGAGACTCTCCCTCTTTTTTTTCTACCAGTTTTTGTGATGATGATGATGATCATCATACACTAACTACTTACTATTCCTCTTGGAATCTGTGGGATAAAAAGAGTGAGTATAGTCGTGCTGCTGAGTGAGAGACAGGACATGGACCAGAGTGCTCCACTAAATAAGGATAGGTTTATCCTTTCTTAGTTAGGAACAGTAGTCACAAGTGAGAAAGATTTGAAAAATTCTTGCAAAAACAAATATAAAATATAAAAGACAGCAACTAGCAAGAGGCACAAATTTGGTCAGGCTGGAAGAGGAATCAAAGGATACTTTTTAAAAACATTTTTTGTAAAATTGCCTTGAACAACCCTATACTATATAGTACATTGTTGTAAAAAAAGTGAAGCTCGTGTGCGTTTGTCTGTGAGTGCGAATGGTGTAGTAGACATTTTAGAAGAATTTATCTATGCAGAGTTGAGCCTGAGTTGGATTTTGTGCATATATTTTAATTAGTCACAAAATTCTTAATGGGTTCCACGCTGGAAATTGCATGAATACAGGTAATCATCAGCATCGTCATCAGCAACATTTCATCGAAATTGTCACCAGCAGCAAAAAAAAAGTTAATACATAATAGATAGTAACTGTATTAAATACATTGCCCGCCTGACCACCCTTTGCTTCTGGTGAAAGTCATATACTTGGTTCTTCTTTCTCCTTCTGTACATATCTTTCATTTTTTCTCTCCCTGCGGCTGCTATCCTACTGCTGGTCTGGTGGTGGCAGCCTATACAGACCTCTCTTTTGCTTCATTATATCTATCTATTCTCCTCCTCCTCTCGAGAAAAGGCAAAAGTCAAGTCAGGTTTTTTGTTGCGAGCAACGCTACATGTTATTATTGTATTCGATGTCTGTGTCCAGTTCGCTTATCATCAACTGAAACCAGGCAGCAAACGTGTACAAAGTGAAAATAACGGGTTTATACTGCCGCTGCTGCTATTGATGATAAAAATAGGGGGAAAATGATGGCGATGAGGACAGAAGATGTCGGCTGTGACATGTAATATGTTATTGTAATTCTATACGTCGGTGTATGACTGAAGTGTGGATCGCTTTAAAAAATTATATATATATACATTACACGTATATATATGCATTGTTGATACTGTTGTTGTACGTGAGTGTTGTATTTGATTTGAAATGACACTTTTGGACTGAATGTGTGAGTTGGACTTTTTTTGAGAGAAAGAGAGACGAGAGTGAGTGAAAGCGAGCAGGACTTGAAATCAAATTATTTTCCTACTCTCCGGCAAGAGTAATCCAACCAAGTTAACTAGGCAAAGAAAAATAGAAGACAAAAAAGACTTGAGTTCAAGCTGGCTGGTTATACAGCCTTTCTGTTTCTGCCAGTCCCCCTGCAGGCTGGCAGAGAGTGCACTTTAAAAAAAATGGAAAGAAGGGTGCGGAAATGAATTTGTGTTGGAAAGCTGATACGACTGTTGCTACTAGTAGTGACGCTGCTAGTCTTCATGATCTTTATGAGATAATAAGCAGGTTCATAATTAAAGTTGTTGCTGGGCCTTCACATTCACCACCACCATCCTCGTCATCATCAACAACATTCGCAGCGACGACCAATAATACCGTTAGTGTTCGCGAAAGAAGTAGGATACGAATCGTCGTCAGTCATAATCAGCCACAAATTGAAACATCCTTGGGAATAACTTACACCCATACTGAGGGTCTGTCACCGTCAGAGTCCGTTGTTGATGGTGACATTGAGCCTGCAGCAGCAGCAATAGTAGAAGAAAAATTGGCAGTTGACAAGCAACGTACGTCAACTTTCACAACTACTTCAACCAGTCAGTCATCCGCCCTATTTATACTTGAAGAATCTGTTGGATTATTTTTATCATCGTCTTCATCCATTCTTGTAGCAGTAATACTACTTCATAATATACTGCCATTGTTAACAGTCATATTCTTTTTGGTGCTGGAACCGCTTAGCAATTATTACACTATATTCCGAACACAATCAGAAACCTTACTACAATTACAACTACAACTTAGGCCTAGGATACTTTCACTTTTTGTACTTTCGAAACAACCAACTACTACTACTACAAATAATTCATCTAATAGTAATAATCATAATAATTCGAAAAAGACCCAAATTAGTACTATCACTAATAGAAGGACGGCAAAAATACCAACCACTTTATCTTACAGCATCAATAACCACTCCAGCATTTCCAGCTATCCTTTATTAAGCTTGTTATTATGGATCGCCTCTGATGAAAAAGTAATTGGAGTTGTTTGTGCTTGTAGTAGTAAATCTGCAGCTCCTTCAACTTGTTCTTCTCCGTCTACTACTGTTGATCTTTGTACTCCTGCAACAACAAGTTACATAGAAATTAGACCTCTTCTGCCCAACCACTTCATTCCACAAGACAAACTCAACGATAGTAGTCACTAATTAAGTACTTCATCATTTTTGCAAGCTTTTCTTACACTTTTTCTACCGACGTCGGAGAAGCATTATGTGTCAACAATTAAATCGTCACCATTCTCATCATCTACTAGAAGAACCATTAGAAAACTCCTTGATTTGCAGCCAACCCGACAACTTGGTATCGCGTCATTCCACACACACCACCACATCACAACAAATACTGGTAGGGCTTGGAAAAATTCTATTCTTGACTGCTACAGTCTCCTCTTCATCTTAGCGAAATGGAGTAGTAGTTTTTGAGATCTAAAATAAATAAAATAATTGATAATTATCAGTTGAAAGACACATATGATAATGCTAATGAATAATATGATGGACGGCAACGTTAGCCTAGACTCCCGCAAGGGAAAGGTTAAAGTTCAACAATCATTTTCGTTGAAAAGGATAATTTTTTGAAGAAAAAAATATCTCATTGTTGTCCTTGTTATTACGCTTGTTGACTGTAAGTAAGTAACTTTAAGCCCCATTGACCTACACGAATTTATATAACTTGATGATGATGAATTCCATTCTGGAAATATGAGTTCTCCTCGAACAAACATGATAACTAGTAGTTGTTCACCTCTCCTCCTTGTTGAGGTGTTTATTGCAGACTTTGTTGTTCTAAGTATAATATCCAATTTACAAGTTGTTCCAAGACCAACCGACCAAAACAAAATGGGAATTTAAAATTTTGTTACAATCATGGAAGGTGCTACTGATAGCAGTACTACTATTACCGTTACTACTTGTACTCTAAAAATACACGCTACAGATAATCTTGTCGTCGATAATTCATCAGCTGTTGCAATTACTGGTACTACTACTACTACTACTACTTGTACGGAAAATAATAATAATAGCTGTTGTGTAATAGTAGAGTTCGATAAAAATTATACTACGTCGTTATCATCGTCGTTATCCAGAAGAGCGTTATCGTCTCATCATAACAATCCTACTACTACTACTTCTACTTCTTCATTTAGAAATATTAGGTGTACAGACGACAACCAATTGTTCAATAGTCCCGCAAGAAACCACCTCCTCCAGTTCGAAACTACTACTTTTAGCAGTCCAATCATCCTTGAAGAAATCAGCCGCAACGACTACAGTAACTACTACTTTTCCAGTTTCTCATCAAACTTGTTGGATAGTAGCCTCCAGCTACTGCCCTCGTCATCGTCGTCTTCTTGCATTTCTCTAGAGAAACTACAAACACTCCCGTGTCACTCTTCGATCTCTGCATTATTGCACTGCTAAGAAACGGATAATCCCACCGTCGGTAAAGGACTTTTTTATTTATACATAATAGCATTTACATGAGTTTAGTAAGTTGACATGAAATTGACATGAACCACTTTGTGGGAGATCTCATTCAAGGGACAATTATGTAATCACGTTACCCACCATCGTTTATATAAGCGAGAGTGACGACAACGAGCTATCGAAAGTTGGGTTAGGTAAGCTTGGTAAAAATTCCGTTGGCTGCACATTTCCTGATGAAAGGAGTTGGGAATGGGAATGTACTCAGAATGCAAGGTGGATAAGAAGATATACAGTCATTGACATTTAAAAAATGTCTATCTTCTTCCAAGACATTGCTATTTGCTACTGCTGTGAGTAGTACTGAGCTTTTCATCATGTCGCATTTTTATGCTCTATATGAATCCTCACTTTGTATACCCACTTATAGGAAAACTATCGACTAGGGGGAAAACGCGAGAAAGCAAACGATATCACATAAAGTATACTTTGTCTTAATGATGTCACTCTAGTAGACATAATACATATGGAAAGCCCCATTCCTTCCATAGAGTAACATTTTAGTCCTGCTGTTTGCAAGAAGGACGTTTTTCTCTCCACCACCACACTTTGTTCCTTTATTTCACTTTTTAGTAGAGAGAGAAAGAGAGAGAGAGAGAAAGCTACTATTTTTTCACTTTTCCCCTTCCTCTTGCTTCCTTTTACTTCTTGCAATGTGAAAATTGTACCATTTTTTTCTATTCCTGTAATGATATGTATTTGGAGTGAGAGGGGGGCGAGAAAAAAAACTGGTCTAGAAGACTGGACCTTTCATTCAGTTTGGCATGTTGGTAAATAATACAGAGGAAATTGGTCTTCCCAACAACTAACAAAAGAAGAGAAAAGCAGTCAGCAATAATAGTTGTTGTAGGCAGCCAGTCAGTCAAAAGAAACTTTTTATTCCTTCTTTCGTCTCAAGTCTCTACCTTCTTCTAATACATATGTACATTCATTCATCCATCTGTCTAACAAGAATAGTAAGCAGCCGGAGAGGAGGAATTCGGGAAAGCATTAATAGCACAATACTCCATAAATAAAAAAAGTTCACGGCACAAGCTCACCGACTTTTCGATGACTGTGTGGCAATAGCCTCATTTTATCCCCTGAAATATAGCGAAGGACTAGTTATGCATATTATTTTGAGCAAACACTGAAAGCAGCCAGTCATCCATTTTTTTGTTCCTCTCAGAGTTTGGTTTTCTCGGGAAACTGTCAAGTGTTTCGTAGGGGAAAATTGTGTAGAAAAGAACACACATATGCAAATGTATGTATTCTGGTTTTACCGAGGAAAAACGTCATCCTCTCTCACATACTCACATATCCGTTTCATTCATATAATATGTAGTCGCACAACAAGAACCAATGTAACCACAAAGGAAAAACATGGTATCCTTTATTTCCTTGTCTTCCATCACTAACTCCGTGAGCTCTGATGTGAGCAAGCATCCATGTGTATGATTATTGGTTTTTGGTCTGAAATTCATTAAGTCTGGATTGGTTTTCGATGAAAATAGAAAATGGTTTTGAGTCACTTTTCCACTTTGAGAAGCAACTTGGGAAAAAAGCGTTTTACACGTTACGTGTGTGTGTGTGTGTGTGTGTGTGTGTGTGTGTGTGTGCGCGCATTCACAGTCTCACTACTGAGGCGGTAGTCAGTCATGGAAAAATGGTTGTGCTGCATGCAGCATTTCATATATGCATACTTTCACCGGGTTTCCACTATTTTGTATTCTAGATAAATATATTTTTGCTTCATTATATTCATATTTACACAGCAGCAGCAGTGAATTTATACACAATGCAAAAGACGTTATTAAGCTTAAAATGGAATACTTAAAGGATACATATGTGTAGGTAAAAAGGTTCCGTTATAAATGTTGTAGTAAACCTCTTAACCAAGCACAATTTTGATACTCTAGGAGGATCGACAAAAAAGTCTAACGTGATATGTTTTTATGCCCTAGTATGATTATATTGGATGTGGCACTTACGAATACATGTTGGCATTGTCGACTTTAGAGTTTTGGACACACACAATAAATACCAATACGTAGAGCATGAAGAAGAAGAGAAATCCTCGAGTAGAAAGTTGCAGCAGTGGTGAAGTTGGTGTAGCGGCATTAAACGTGTGTATGTGACTATATATATGCATACAGATGTACGTGTCTCAATGTGAGTGAGTGTGTGTATTTTAATGGGAATGTGCGAAAGCCATATAGTAATAGGGAGTCACCTTACTTTTCTTATATAGAAATGTATCCTATTTATATGGATATTTCCTAAGTTCATGTACTCACATAGGGATACGTAATTCGTTCGTGCAGAGCACACATACGGAAGCGCACACACCTTTTGCCAAGGCAAAGTGAAAGTATATAGGGGGAAGAAAAGCAAAGGAAGGAAGGAAAAGGAGGAAGCCTTTACAAGTCTGTGTTCTTGATGGGTCTCAACCTCAACACACACTAGTGTTAGGGCTGGTTATATGCTTTTCTTACTTTCAATTTTTTTTCTTCTACAACTCTCTCTCTCTCTCTCTATTTCTTCCGTCTAGTCTACACTACCTAACAGCTATTCGATCCATTCTCTGAGTTTTTGGAATGAGTTGTAGCAAAAAGAAGAATGTAGCTGAGCTCAGCTCTCACTTTTACTCTAGTCAGCAGGAGCAGTAGTGAGGAAAAAAGTCTGCCTTGTAAAGGACCCACCACCACTCAAGGCAAAGGCTCTAAAAAGGAGCCCTGAAAAGTACCTCTGCTCTATACATAATGGTGTGCAGCCTTGTGTGCACACTGCTGATGTGTTTTTCTACAAGAGAATGAGTCCGTCGGTTGGTGGTCGGTTTCACTCATATACTCATATAACAAATCTCATTCCCTTTCACTCCTTACTTCTTACTCATGCAATGATGCAATGCTCTAGTATTTCTCCTAATAGCACACTACTATACTATAACTAGGTAAGCCAGAAGTTTAACTTACTACTACTTTTCTTTAAAAATAATCTAAGGCACATTTCTCATGCCCTTTTTGTTTTCTTGAGAAATTTTTCTTCTTCTTCATAAAAATCCTCACAAGTAAGCTTACTAATCCAAGATATTTCCCGTTTCTGCATCTGCTTCACAGATCAGGTCAAGCTTTTTATATTTTCACTTGCAAGCGCTTCTTTCCCTCTTTCTTCTGAAAGGAGAGAGTTTGAACTTACTTGGGAAGGCTAGAATGAAAAGTATGAAAAAGCACACTTAACTTTTGCCTTTTCCTAGTTTTCCTAGTTGACTTTCCCTTTTTTCGAAATGGTGAAACTTGCGCTATTATGTCAGAACGCGTTAGAAAAGTAGGAAAATTTTTCGGTGGAGGGAATGAAGAGGGATGTCGAAAAAAATGCTGGAAAGACGCAGACACAGTGAAAGCATTCATGCCATATGCTGTATGCAGAGTATTATATTGAATGGGATGGATGACTACACACGAGTGGAGTGAATCGACCCATTGAAAATTTTTCCCGTCTATATAAAACTCTCTCTGAGTGAGTCTGAGGCTGCATTAGGTAGGTCAGACAGGGTGGACTGTTGGCTAAAAGATGATTCTGGGAGAAAAGTAGCTTGTAAAAAATGTATCTAGTAATGGAGTGTGTGTTTGCCCCGTAATAATGTAATGTGTCGCATACAATTCCTACGATCATTAGTCAAGTCATGTAATACCGCAGATTGCTTCCTGACTTGTAGACATCATCATATTATGACTTCCCTTTTTCCTATGTGTGTGTGGTTTCCGTTGGGGTGGTATAGTGGTCGGTTTATTTGGAATTGATTGGCTACTTGACTTTGAGTGACCATTTCTAGAAAAATATACTACTTCTTATTACAGGTTTTTATGAACTTTCCCTTACTTTCACTATCTGTCAAGGGGCAAGAGGGCTTTCACAGTTTTTTTTTCTTTTTCTCCCAAGGTGACAACCTTTACTCTTTTGTACCTTTACTGGCACGGACATGAGCTAGAGTGAAAATACAATTTTACGCATAATCCACATACACATACCATATTCATAGTCATGAATATAACACGATAGGGGGTTTATATATGGAGTCCTGTGGTAGGATTACTACTTTTAAAGTTTTTCTCTCTACACGCTTTTTCGATTTCAAGAGTGGTCGTGCCAAAAACTATTATTTTATGTGGCGCGAATGGTGTTGTTTGTTCTAGAGGTACAAAAAGCGAGGTTGGGTGGAAATGAAATCTTATATTTAATCTCTCATTCGCTCTTGCATACAATCTTGTAGTTATACGTGGGCTACATTTTCTGCACGAATTTCATGACTAAGCATTTGCACTCTGTTTTAGACGATGGCCATGGGAAAATAAAAACGTATAAAGTATAATACCAGTCCTTTTATTGCTTTTCGTGGACCAAATCTATTATTTTACATTAAGTGCATGCGTAAAGTACATAAACTCTGGTCAAGACGAGGTCTACTTTTTGTGAAAAAAATGGATGAAATATTTCAACAACGAGTTGCATGTAGTAATTTTTTCTAACATTCTTTCTAACATTTTCCCCCTTGTAATAACGGACCTCAAGAAAACAAGACACATTTAAAACGTGATATTTTGATGGGGTATTTATATACATAAAAATAGTCCTACGTGATTTTCTCCCAGTTGTTTCCAAACCTGTTCAACATTTTGTGCATGAGTGTGTATGTGTGTTTTTGAGTGACTGGTTTGCTCAATGTATGTGTTTGTGTGTCTTTTTACAACCATAAAATTTGCCCAGCTTTCATACAACCTACCCAAGCGTTATTCCACACAAATAAAACCAGGAAGCGAGAAAGCGAAAATCTAAAGCAAAATGTATGAAAAGAAACACGTAAGTGTATAGGTTCGTTGCTCATTGGTTTCCCCGAAAACTGTGTACGCGTGTTTGCTCGACTATACCATCATAAATTCTCATGTTTTCTCTCCTATTGAAAAAAATCCGAATAATGCCGTATTGACATGCATATATATTTACCCACACGCATCCTGTGACAATGTGGTATTCTCTTGAGAAGAAGGATCGACTGACTAGTGTCCTCCTTTTTCACGTTACATGAAAATAATACGGGTATATTGTATCGTGGTGAGGTGAGCTGCTCCATGTGTAGCGTTATTACTTGCGAATTTGGAACTCCTTACATCATGCAACCCTTTCATTTATTATTACTCCAGGAAAAGAAGGCTTAGCACACGCTGTGGGAGAAAATAGACAGGGGGAAAATGCATTTTATATATCGAACAATATAGCTTGGTTTCACTCAAACAACTCGTAATATTTTTTATCGCGTAAACAGGAGTAAATGTACATGAACCATTTATTATTACGTACCTCCTGCTTGACACACTTCATTCATTACAAGTCTTTATTTGGGTGCGGGAGGGAGAGCAAGAGAGAAAGAGAGAAAGCACACACACACACACAAATATGTACGCCTAAATTCACAGAGATGAGCAATGGGAAAACCCATTTTTACCCTGAAGCAAAAACATTTTCCTCGTCAAATGCGCAGCGGCGACGATCCCGTTGGCTGTTGTGTGTAAACGGATTTAAAGTTAAAAGCATTTGAGTGAAATTTCATTACTTCACGGCCACAAGTCAAAATTGGGTTGTGTTTCATTATGAAAACAACTAAACAACAGCCCTTGGGAATACAGAGTATATAAATAAGAAAAATCAATATGAGTGATGAGCCTATCCCTACGCATTGATTATATAAAGTTGGTGGTAATGGTGAAGATAAACCACGAAAGGTTTCCTGCTACAGCATAGTAATGACAATGGAATGACGATAAATTTCGCTAGTAATTTCATTAATTTCTTTCCCGTCATGCACAAATATTTGTACATGCAAGAACTCGACAGCGATGCGGTATGATATGAAATGAAACAAGAATGGGGATGAGCTGATGGCCTAATTGTGGTAATTACTCTCTGCTGCTGTCATCCTATACAAAAGTTTCTCTGCCCTTTCACATTTACAGAATGTCATTTTGTTTTAGGGCTCGTGTAAAATATATAAACTATGTAAACTTGTCAATGTATTAACTTATTTGACAAGGTTTGTTGACAAAGCATAAAATGCAATTTAGTGTTGGAATTATAATTCGATTTGTTCAGACTTTATCCATTTTGAAATTGATACAATCCACCGTATGAATTTCTGTTCTTTAAGAAAAACAAACAAAATAAAAGATCAGTCTAGATTGTCATGTGATGAGAGGAGAAAGTGAAGAGTATCCATTTTCTCATATTATCACAGTCAGTTTTCATACACAACATTTATAACCTTTCTCCATGCATAAAATATAAATGTACAAGCCAATGATCTCTCTCTTTTGTGTTGATAGACTTTTTAGATAACGAATCAAGCAGAACCTTCACTCAAGCTCCGTAACTGGTGAGTGAATTACTCCAGAGTAAAAATAATTTCTAGACGATAGCAAAAGAGAAAGGGGAAAACGGAATTGGATTTTTCCCTTGAATAAAAAAATACGAAAGAAAAGAATACTCGTAGATGGAGGAAAGAGCACAAGAGCCCTGGCAAGGGCCAACTTAGGCAATTTTTTCCCTACCCATTGTAAATGTAAACGGTCATGAAAAATTCATGGCGATTATTCATGAGCTCCCTTTAACCTTCCCGTATGTAAAAGCAAACCCAGTGGCCACCTTCCCTCGTATAACGTATCATTGTTGGTGAAGTGATGAGTATTATATGCGTATGTGTATTGAGTACATGCACAAAAAGAAGAAGAAAATGTTTTACTTGGGAAAGGTGTCTCGCCTTTATACGTGCTCTCTTGAGCCTCTGCGTCCAAGAGAAGAAAAAATATTCTCTAGTATCTTCTTAAACTTAGGAGTACTTTACCTGCTAAAGCTGAAATGCATGACTGCCTAGTTCCTTTTCTCGCGTACGCTTTTTTTCATTTCCAGTAGTGATTCGATGAAACATTGGGAAAGATTTTTTTCAAAGGGATTTTAGTGGTGGGAGTATACCAGTTTACTCAATGATGCAGCCTATGGAAGCGGATTGTAAGAGCATAGATATGATAGTATAGGACCAAAGTGGCTCTAATGGAATGTTTCTCTCTCTCTCGTTACCTTTACCACGACCACTAACAAGTTTTCCAGGTGGTAGAGTAAATTTGAGGAGAGGAGGTGAGGAAAGGAAATAAGGTGGAGTAGAGGAATGGGGCAAGATGTAATATTCAAAAAATGAAATAAAGGAGGGTGAAAATGTGTCCACTCTATGCATACGGTATTTTTAACAAAGGTATGGATTTAATCAGACCAGTGGTGTTAGTATGTTGAACATATGCTTTTTGTTGGTAAGTGAGGGAAATGAGTTGAACATGAATGGTCAGGAGAGTTTCACATGAACATTGCATGAAAGGGAATGAAGATCAGAAATCTCTTTTCTGAGAGAGGAAAAACAGGAGAAATCAGAGCTAAATAATTTGCTTTCTCCACTTCAAAAGCAGGAAATAATAAGAGGAGAAACAGACGGTGCACGATACGAAAGGAGAGTGCTCACTAAAAACGCATTACATTACTTTCAAAGGGATATATTACACACGGTACACTTTCGGGTTTTCTTTGCTGGGTCATGTTGGTATCATTAATAGATATACTGGATTGTATGTCTCTCTGTCGACGTCACCTTTTCTAGTTGAGGGGTTTGAGCCTCATGAATGTGGATGATGGAGTCCATGCTTAAGGATGTCTTCTCTCGGTTTGAATTAGTCAGTAAGGTTTAATTGGGAAAAAAGTTTTTTCATCTTTTGCGACGAGAAACTTTCTAAGATATTTAGGCCAGTACATTATTATTGGAATGAAAAATAACTTTTTCCTCTTCTAAATTCAGCCGTCCTTTTGTTTTTACGTCATCAACATGGTACTTTTGCTCAAAAAAATTCTGAAAATGATAGTTGCATGCATGTAATTGAGCATTGTTTGGCCATTAATGGATCTATGCAGTGTGTCTATTCAAGTGCAAAAAGGGAGGACGTTAGCCTTCCCCTCTGTGAAATGGAATTACACATCATGCATTTGTTTTAACCATCCGTTTTTCTCACACTTTTTATCTCTGTCCATCTTTGATGCATACTACAAGGAAAGTAGACGAGAGAAAAAAGTTTGTTTTTTTCTCTTTGCTCACCTTGACGTTCATATTATCCCATCCTTTTGTAAACTAATAAACATGCGAGAGTGGGTTTTCTGTTTTCTCTTGCATTATTAATGCAATGAGTACATCGAGCGTGTGCATGCAAATGGAGAGAATGGAATACAGCTACGTGTAATATTCATAATGGAAGAGTGGAAATTGGAAATAGGGAGCGAGCAACTCGCTTTCCCTTGTTCCCTTCATTTCACTCTAATTTCCACCAGCTAACGTCATTTGCTAATAAAATTGGGGAAAAATGAAGAGAAAGAAAAACACCCGCCCAATTTAATTCTTGTATTAGCAAAAGCACTACATTTTCCCCCTGTGAATGAAGCAATTAATCATGATGGTTAAGTAGGTATAAGTGTACAAATGTGATTTTGGTTTTCCGAGAAGGCAATGGCGATAATTGAAAAATTGATAAAATCATCATTAAATGTTAATGTTGTTGGTTTTAATTTTATTATAGGTTGGCAGCTGCAGAAGCAGCAGCAGCAGAAAACCGGTCTGCATCGAAGAGCGGCCGCTTCGGCGGGAGTGGAGATTGGGACAGTGTCCGACCTTTTGGGTTACCCATCAACATGGGTAAGCGAAAGCGTGGACGTGGGGCCAATCCCGGGGGTGAGGAACTCCCGGGTCCTTCATCTCTTTTCTTTTTCACCGACGACACGAAAGTTCGTCGGTGTACCCGGTTCATCATTGAGTGGCCACCGTTTGAGTATGCCGTTTTGTTAACCATTATCGCAAACTGTATTGTCCTTGCACTAGAGGAACATCTGCCTGAAGGCGATAAGACTATCTTAGCACAAAAATTGGTAAGTTCGATGCATTAATTTCTCTCTAATTGTGTGGATATCGTCATTTAAAAAAATCAAATGTGTAAAAATTTCGCTGTAATCTTTCATTCCCATTTATCCCCAACCTCTTTTATATAAAGTTATGATTAAATCCTTGCCAAATCCAGTTCCATTCACAGTTCCGCTCACCTCTTTTCAATTTTATGTGCCAGAATATAAAAGTAATATTTTTCATGATCCCAAAGTTTTCATTAGCTTTTCATCCGCAGAACAAGTGTGTCTCCTCTCATGTCTCTTTTTTGGCATTGGTTTCGTTGATCTTATTGGCTTGAAGGAAAACTGGTAAAATTTATTATCTCCCATTAGGAAGCAACGGAGCCTTACTTTCTGGCGATCTTTTGTGTGGAGGCGTCGCTCAAGATACTCGCATTGGGCTTTGCACTCCATAGTGGTTCATACCTCAGAAACATATGGAATCTCATGGATTTCATTGTAGTTGTCACCGGGTAAGGGAAAATGTTTTGTTATGATGACGCTATATGTATTCTATTAGATCTCGATTATTATCTGTTCCATTATACATTTTCCGGCATTCCAGCTCTCGCTCTTTTTCAATAACATGTATTAATCCGAAAATGTGCAAATTTCCTTTGAAATGCTTTCACTCTTTCCGAATGTCCTCCTTTTCCAAACAGTTTCCTTGAATGGAATGGAGCTGGAATGCCTAACGGAGTTTCCCTTTTGTGAACAATGAATTATTAAAATAATTATTCTACTGTAGTGTAGTCCATACTCATTAGTAAAACATAGTAGAGTGGTAGCATAAATATATATGTGTATAGCATAGTGGCGCTACCGGATGTACAAAGTAATTGACCACCAACTGTCGCAGATAACTCGTGATAAATAGCAACTTGATTACGACTTCCTTTAGATCCTTTCTCTACTTTTTATAATCCAAGCGAGAGTAGTTTCGACGTAGGTTGAACTTCATTTTAGAAATTGCGCAGATACCAAACACATATATTATAAGAGTATAACTTTTTTATCTGTATTTTCATAGCTTCTCCGAGTCTCTAGTTTTAGTTACTCATAATGCACTTGGTAAAAAGTAGCAAGTCCTATTTCACCAGCTTCATTAGCAGCGATTATTATGAACTCATTCATAAAATGGAGAGGATATGGAAGGAAGCTAGTAAATTAATTAAGAATTCCCTCGCCTTCACCACTTTTGATACGCGGTGCTACTTGTGGTGGTGGTGGAAAGAGATGAAGATGAAAATGTTATTTTTAGTCGTTAACTCGTCATATCCTCTCTGACAAAGGAAAAAAGATGTAATAAAACGCTTGAGACGAGAAGAGTTTTATCACTTGATGATACACCGGTTTTCGTGTCAATGTGGCATTGTTGAGTGTGAAAAATGCTGTCATCATCATCTTGAGAGACAGCTAAACCAGAAAAGAAACTTAATTTTTGGAAAGATCATCGTCATCATCCTTCCGTTCTTACCTGAAAGTTTTTCACAACAGGAAAAATCTATGTTATTTTGAGTTTGATCACTAAAAGAGATTGAGTTTGATCGCTTCTTTCTCCAATTGACTTTCATCATCTCTCTCGGAAAAAGTTGCATATACCATCAGAATTTTGAGCTGAGCTCAGACCTCTTTTGAAAATGTGCTTTCTCTGGGAAAGTGAGGTATATTGTATCTCTCTTCTTCTCTCCAAACCGTAACACTCGAGGCTGCACAGGAAAAAGCAAACTATTGTAAAATTGCCAAGTTCCAGAAATAGCTGCGCCCATGTTTGCTGCTCCTTTTGTATTTCCTTTAATAAAAATGTTGGGAGTTGGTTGGGAGAAAAGGAGAGTGAGTGTCTATGAAAAGTTATCGTTATCGGGGGAAGCGAGAGACGAGTGGGTATCTACATCACGTCCGGATAAGTATACATTCAAAACAATTATAGATATCAGTATATAGTATTTCCAGAGAAATCAAACTTTTTCTCTTTCGTAGTTCGAGAGTCCAAGATTTTTTTCTTCTTAGAGATGCTCACGCTTTGTCCATTTCCAGGCCACTGTTTCAAGGCTGGTGGGAATGATGATGATGATTGCAACTTAGGTTTTTATGAATAAAGTCAACAATGTGAATGCAGAATCGCAAAAAAAACAGTTTTAGATGAGTTGTAGCAGTAGCAGCGCAAAACATTAATCTATCTTATTGTTAGAAGAAGAAAATCCTTTTTTTGTGTAGATAAATATTCAGTCCTTTAGAATTTTAGTTGGTCAGTTGTTCATGTTCATTCAGTTGCCAAAAATTATTGTTAGAAGAAGAAGAAGAAAATCCTTTTTTTGTGTAGATAAATATTCAGTCCTTTAGAATTTTAGTTGGTCAGTTGTTCATGTTCATTCAGTTGCCAAAAATGAAAGAATTTATTTTTTTCTATCTATTTTTTCTTTGAAAAGCTTTGAACATAATTTTTTCTTCTCCTTTTGTATTCACATATTATTCTTTCCTACTTGCTCACCCTATATTTTTGGGAATATTTTTGGTATGCTACTGTTGCAACCATCATACCACTTCTATACTGACACAATGCCGGAAAGCTAGGTCTATGACGCTTTTTGCCGAGTCCGAAGTGGAAGTAGTCGACTTGCGGATGCTTCGCTCATTTCGAGTGCTCAGACCACTTAAACTCGTCTCCAGAATACCTAGTGAGTCCAGTCATCACATCTTTATCATGTAATATAAAAGCTTGCTCTTATTCTAGTCTCTAGATGTCTCATTGTAAGGAAAAAAATATGAGAAATGCATGTATTCCAAGGAATGCATCCGTAGTTTTGGAACTTTAACAAAAAATGTCCTCTCTGAAAGAGAAAGCAGGAAGGAAAAAAGGGATAAAAATATAGTCTATACATTTTAAATATTATAGAGATGTTATTATTACAGTTGCAGCAAAAGTTATAACCGTCATTGAATCATTTCTCCGTTGTTGTCCTCTTACTGGAGGACAAAGAAAAAAACGAATTGGAGACAATGCGACCAATTTTTCTGACTAAAACGTATAAGTTCTTGATCCTCATCTGAGCATGCAATACAGTGCAGCGACGACGTTTACTGTTATGGTTAATTTGATAACAATGCAAAGGTACTTTTATTCCCTCATATTTGCATTGTAATCCGTTCATCATCGCATCTTTAGGCAAATAATGATCACGAAACGTTTAAAAATTCCAGTATTCCAGCATCATGTAATTTTCCGCCAGTTGGAATTATGGTTGTAAACAGGTTTCATGACTCGGTGCAAATCATGTATTATTCAATGCAAAATATACACATCCATGGCGTTAGTCATCCGGGGTGGAGGATGATGAGCGGTTTGTGTAGTCGCCATGTAGTCGTTGCTCACGTCTCCTTAGGTAAATAAAGGAGTTTTATGCGACTCCGCTGTCGTCGTCCCCGTTCTCAGTATGTAAAAGACAGCGTGTGCTAGATTCCATAAGAGAGACAGAGCGTATTTGCACCATTAACCTTCCAGTTTATTAGGTCATACATATGATATGCAAGATGCAAACATATATATATCCACATCCTTTCAGTGAACTTCCACAGAAATCGTTGGAAAGCATGGGTAAAACTGATCTCTGGATGTGAACACATGGAGGAAATCTCTATAAACAGCAGCCAAAAAATAAAGATGCACTAGAGCAGCTTTCTTAACAAATATGTACGTGGGTTCTGTTTCTAAATGCAAAATCCGTATCCAACAGACAAATGTACTTTTGTATGATAAGCTAGCAAACCAGAGAACAAGTAACTTTCCACCCTGTTAAACTAGTAAGCACCAGCAAGCAACTGCAACAGTGACTTAGTATATCTATGTTGTTGGTATATGTATGATATGCACGTAATCTTTAACAAGAAGGGGAAAATATGCAAGAGGAAAAGCGTTTCATCATTCCTGAATACCAATTTCTAGTTACTTTGCTAAATTATGCTGCTGTTGTGGAAGCAAAGCAAGCTTCTGTACGAAAGCAAAAAATATACAGAGATATACACATACCTAAATACACTCATGAAATGCTGTATAATAAGTTGATGAGACATTTACATAAAGCTGGAATTGACAGCATGAGGTATATAAAGAAAAATATTTGGTTACTACAAGTTGCCCCTCTTTCCATACTCTTACTATTGACATATTAGATTACATAAGGATATTGGAACATTATAATGTTGGCATGCATGTTTATTTCAACCAAAGACTGTTATTTTAAACATGAGATTTCCACAGTGGTGGTTCAATGATTCGGTTGCTATACTTTCTCAAAACTACGCTTTTACTACATGATATGGACTACGTATGAAGTGAGAATGAAGAAGAAGAGTTGAAAAATGTGATGCTGATACACACACTTTTGGTAGAAGTGAAGTGAAAGTAAACATCGATTTGTCCATATAGGCATAATAACAAACAGCTTTGTATATCATAGCGTGTCATAAGGACAAACGGTAATGTGCAATGTTGCCTGAAAAAACCCATCCACCAACATCACTTGACTTTCACTTCTTCTCAATATGCTTGGAGCGTGTGTGTATTTTTGTAATGAAGGAGCCACACATTTTTATGGATTACTCTGCCATGATTCCATATAGATTTCACATTTTTCTCGCATCTTTCACAGAATTAGAGTAGATTGTGACATATGATCAGCCATAAAACTAAGTAGCTTCGCGTCCACCTCATACAACCCTCGATTTTTCTCAAGTCTTCTTTTCTCATGTAATATTTTCCTTGCCTCAGGTTCATCACGCTGTTTGCTCAAGGAGATATTGGGGTAGATCTTCGCACCTTACGAGCCATCCGAGTGCTTCGACCTCTAAAACTCGTTTCTGGAATACCGAGTATAACCAAAATCCCTTTTTTACTCTTATCGTAGTTCTAGATGATGATTATTACTAGCATTATTGTATTTTTTGTAGTCAATTTGTACTTCCTTAATATTATATAACTAGCTAGCTAGAGATATATGTAGTGAGTAACTTTAGCATAATATCCGTATTGTAGACATAAACCGTAAGATCTGGATATTCAAAGAAAAAAATCTTACGATAGAGAAGAGTCAAAGTAAATAATTGTAGCTGTTCGGATTTTACTATACCAGTCAAGTAGGACCTCTTGAGTAATTTTCAAGTGATGCTCGATTTATTCTAATTTACTCCACTTTAACAATTCCACTAGAGGAAGTAGTTGTAGCATTCCGGTAGAAAGAGAATATCCTGTAGTCTAGACAGAGGATCTTATGTTTTATAACATCCTTCTTTCCTAAATGGATTGCTCCTTTTATGCACAAAAGTGCTTTCCACGAAAATAATATACTTTACTTTCTTTCTTTACCTCCTTTTTCACGGGAATCCAGAACATGATGCCGAACATGATGCTAAACATGAGTATAAATTGTAGAGTTGTTGTTGTTTGCTAATAACATAAAATAAACGGAGATTTTCATGGAATGCTACTCATGCTACGTGACATGATTGAATTTGTGGAAGTAATGTAATTGCATGTTATAAAAGTTTACTAATGAATGTTTGTCAAACAAAGTTTGCCACTTTTGACGTGTGCGATCAAGTCGTGTAAAACTGCTGCACTGTACAGAAATTGACAGCTAGGGAGATAGGGATTATTAGGGTTGGATAAGTTTTATTTGCCAGGATAAATATGTACTTTTGCTAATATATTGTTTTTCTATTTGATGAACGTGTCTTTTGACACAAACAGGTTTACAGGTCGTCTTAAAGTCAATAATCAAGGCGATGGCCCCCCTTCTTCAAATTGGTTTGTTGGTTTTGTTCGCTATAGTTATTTTCGCTATAATCGGTTTAGAGTTTTACTGTGGAGTGTTACATAGGACCTGTTACAGCCTTGAAAATTTAGGTGAGATAAATAATTATTTAGAGTCAGTGAGATGGATGGATGCACTTAATGTAAACCCTTTCTTCTTTATTTTCCATTCTTTCACCATGATGGACTACAGAGGAGATAGTAAAGGAAGGCGAAGCTCCCACACCTTGCAATTCAGATGATCAGAGTAAGGCTCCAGGGGGGGCATACGTGTGCAATGCAAACTCTTCCATGTGTCAGGACAAATGGATTGGTCCCAATTTTGGGATCACCTCATTTGACAACATTGGGGTTGCCATGCTCACCGTCTTCCAGTGCATCACTATGGAAGGATGGACAGCCATCCTCTATTGGGTAAGTTAAAGCTGATGTATGTCTTCTTTGATCTGGAACACAGGGCCATTATGTCTTCCTTTTTTACCAGATAATATATTCACGCGCGTTAGTTTGCCTACACTATCCTTCAATCTCAATTTATGTCAATATTTTTACCATTTACCGAGATAAAGAATGATTCTTACTCAATGTGTTGATCTCGTCGTGTCTTTCGCCTAATCCATTTTGTTTGCATACGTGTAGCAATTTAATATCTGAGTATCTTACTTTATATAGTGAAAAATATGTATAGAACGAAAACGAAGCAAATATATGTTTTCGTATCGGACTAGGCATGTATAAACGTGTTACTTTATGTAACTGGTGTGCCGAATGTAACTTTTGCATCATCCCTTACATCAATCCTTTACCTTCTTAATACATCCCAAAGCAAATACTTTCCCCATCTTATGTTTCAGCTAACATGATGGTCATAATGTATCTTTTGAATCTCGTTTTCCTCCTCTTGCGCTCCTGCCCTATCATCATCTTCATGTTTCTTTGTTTCTTTTTCTTTACAATTCCCCCCTCCAATCTCGGTTTCATCTGAGTGAAAAAATCTTTCTCTCCTTTTGTTTTTACTTGCCTGACTTCCTGTAACTATCTTTTCTGGAATTTAATGCGTCTATCACTATATTTGCAGACCAACGATGCTCTTGGGAGCGCGTATAACTGGATTTACTTTGTGCCTCTCATTGTGCTCGGATCTTTCTTCATGCTCAATCTCGTTCTCGGTGTTCTTTCCGGGTAAGTTGTGAATTGCCAGGGCTGTGATCTTTCTCAGCTTTTATTACCTAAACGCACGGACATGCGATACATGTATGTATGTATGTTACATTTTGTGCAAACACGTGAAAAACATTTTTACTTGTACTCAGATTTCTTTTCTCCCCTTCCTTACACTTACTTTTACTTTGATTGTGAAGCTGCAAATGGCAGACGATTTTTTTAGGCAGAAATGAGAATTAAAGTTTGACATTTTTTGGCAAGGGGTCAATTTGCATTTACTATTTCTCATGTGGTGGCTTTCTTTTTTTTGACCATAAGCTAAATATTAACTAAATTGAAAGACTTACCAATTAATTTGCATGCTTCATTGAATTTCCAGTGAATTTGCCAAAGAGAGAGAAAGAGTAGAGAACCGCCAAGCTTTCCTCAAACTCCGACGCCAGCAACAGTTAGAACGGGAGTTGAACGGCTACGTTGAGTGGATATGCAAGGCTGAAGAAGTCATTCTTGCCGAAGAACGGACTTCAGAAGAGGAGAAGATGCGCATCATGGAAGCGCGCAGGCGCGCTGCCGCGAAGCGAAAGAAGCTGAAAGCGCTTGGCAAAAGTAGGAGTACGGACACAGAAGAGGAGGATGAGGCTGAAGACGTCGACGATGGTGAGTCTACTCCTTGTCAGAGTGCTTCAAATTTCACCATTTCACATCTCGCTTAGCCTTTCACACAAAAAATCTTTTATATATTTCTAAACATAATGCTAAAACAAAAGAAAAAAAGATTCCAAGGATCACCTTTTCTCATTCAAGCATTACTTACTTGTGCTTTTAAGTCTTCACGAGAGCGAAAAAGCTGAGGATGTTTTATCATAAAAAAACTCGCCGCCACGACTCTAAAAAAGGGCTAGGATGCTCCAGCTTTAAAAAAACTGTGTAAACAGGCGCAGTTAACAACGTCCTTGTAGTGCTATTAAATACTGTGATTCATTGTCGAATCCAAGATAGAAAATGTCATCGATAAAGGTCTTAAAAATTTCATACTATAGTTTTTATAGTACTTGTACACAAACCATCACTGTTAGGACTCGTATCAATTTCCGTAAAATGAAGAAAAAAGCAGCTTTTTGTCTATTCCCCCTTCTCCTCTTTCCCTCTATGAGAGTGAGTACATTTATATGATAATGATGCACTCGGAAAGCATTTCTGGAATGACACAGGCCAAGACCGCATAGCGGCAAGTTCTCTCAATGCAAACATGCGGAAAGATGCCTTTGAAATAATCTCATCCTTTCCAATCCTCTTTCCACTCCCTCTCCATCTTTCAAAGACGACTCTAACGTTGCCACCACAGCCTTATTTTTTGGTACGGGTGGAACTATTATGTCGTACGTATATGTTACGTCCTCACGTCGACGGTGATGGTATGTCGTCATGTGTGGTAGTGGAAGATTGTTTTAGACTGCGTGTATTATCTCTGCATGGAAAGGATCAATGTAAAAAAAGAGATATGATATATTAGAAAAATGTATCTTTTTGTTTTGTGTACTTATTTTTTTGCTATTTGTTTCTTATACTCTTCGTCATGGCTGTGCGATTGGTGATAAGACTATCTCGCTCTTTCTCTCTCGTGAGTGTGCTTTTTATAAATAAAAAAATACTCTATAATTCTACGGATTTTGTGAGAGAGAAAAAACCTGAGAGATCCTATGCTTGTGAGAACTACATGCTAAGGAAAATAATGTGCACTGAGAAGAAAAAAGCGCTAAATTATATACAAGCTGAAAGGGAAAAGTATTTTTATCAGGGGAAAGTGAAATGATGAAGTATTTATAAAATGAAAGGACACACTATTAGGTAATCATATTATCTCTGCATGACTACATTTATATCATACGTAAGCCGCTCTTCGTCACATGATGTGAAAAAGGATAAAACTTGTTTAATCAGATTAAACAAGTTAGAAAGGGATGATTACAGTTGAGAGAGAAGGACATGTACTTGTTACAATTAAATTATTCATGATAATAATGTATGATGCAAATGTTGATAATGATATATTATGATGATGATGATGATGTTGATAATGATCAATAGTGAAGTTGTGGATTATGGTCTCAATATGTTACTAGTTCCGCTCAAGAAGAAATCGAAAGGCGCAGGTGATTGCCGCTCCTCCAGGGCGATTCTACTTCTACTACTACCACTACTCTGCTACTGCTTCTTCTTCCTTCACAATTCTCACACATTCATGTCTACCCATGAGCTGTCTATGAAAAAAATACGCTAACGTGTCTCCGACCTGGCCTGCCGTTTGCTGTCCTTTTATCCCTTCTCGATTTTTTCGCAACACACAAAACACAAAACCTTTCTCTCTTTTTTATTACTCTTTTCCGTTACGCTCCTAAAATATACATACTTTATATGAGAGAAATGAACCTTGTAGAAATTATTAGGGATAAAGCTGTAGATTTGACAAAATTTATCGTAGAGTAGTAGTAGAATTAGTAGTGGGGGAAAGTGTGCTGGAAAAGCACATTGTGCCAAGTAGTACAATAATGGCTAATTTTTGAGTAGTTTTAAAAATCGCAGATTCTACCGCCACTTTGACGTGGGTGGAGGGATACATGTTGTGTGTAGACTTGCTTTCTCTGCTGTTGTATAGAATGAATTGGTGAAAACTACTTGTATTCATGGACCGTGTGTATGCAACTACCACTTTGTGATTCACAAAAGAAAATCTCGAGTGGACTAACAAAAACAGACATTGCATGCGCTAATCCTATAAAACGAGAAACTTTCACTGAACCGAATTAATACTTTTATCGATCTTGACACAGCATCGTTTTTCTCAGACAGTCAGAGTCATTCGCTTTTGTTCCGTGTTACGAAAACCTGATTAACATGTAATATTCTCTCCAAGCTTTTCTTTCTGCTTTTCGATATGGTAATGTTGTGATAGTCGGCTGTTTACCTTGCAATTAAGCTCCGACTTTTCACCTCTCTCAATCTCGCCTCGCTTTCATCTTCTTTTCGCAATCTTGAGAATAAAACACTATAGTCCTTTTATTCTCTCACTTCAGCCGCTTGCTTTCTTTCTCTTGTGCTTTCTACCTTTTCTTAAAAGACCAATGGGATAAGTGTGAACTAAATTTCATGTCGCATCTTGAAAACTTGCCGTCGCCATTCTATTTCTATTCTATTATGGAATAACTTTCCCTTTGACAAAAACTATCATATATGGAGAAAACACTCGAAATAGCTGTTGCTGGAATAGCAATCAGAACACAACTTGAGTATAGTGGTGGATGGGATTTATGGTAAAAACAGAAATAAAAATACATACTTGCATATACCACTCAAACAACAGGGTATAGAACGAAGCTGCATCATTACTATCTTCTTTTATGTAAAAGCTTACATACATTATATTATTGTTTTGCTTCATTTTCCCTTTTAATTTTAGATGTGTGCACATGCATGGAATACCTATGAATCGCGAATCTTTATGTGTGCATAGGCATTCCGTTTCAAACCGTTCCATCTTTTCATTCCTTGTGCAGCCATTTCTCCCATTTTCATCGTCTATTGTCGTCTAGTTCAATTATTGTAAAAGAAATGCGGATATGGTGAGAGAGAAAAGGAATACATAGAAAAAATTACCGCGGTGGGTGAATCCTGTCTCACCGCAATAGTAGTACATTGGTATGTAGTGGGAGGTTTTCCTTTTATTTGTATACCTATGCACTAGATACATGGGGAGTATTCTAAACATGCATAATGTTTACTTTTTTACTGGAGCAAAAGCACAAAAAATCGGAACAATAAGGGAAGGAAGAATACAAAAAGAGAAAGCTATAAAGACAATAATCTATGAGCATACGTGCTTATACGGGTTCTTAAAATGAAAGCATGGCTCCAACCCATAAGCATTTATATACATACATACAAGCTTTTTCTGCTAGATTGTTAGAGTAGCAGTGACGGGTGAGGAGGGTCGTTTATCAGGGAGAATTCCAATGCCTAAGTATATTTCTGGAGCCGGCGGCGCACGAAAAATAAGTTGAGCACATGAGTGATACATATGTATTTCCAGTATTTGTTGTTAGTCACCCAGAATCTGAGGAATGATGATAACAAAAAAAGAACCAGTATAAAAACAACTCTGCCAGAGCCACCACCACCAGTGATTTTGATATGAAGCAGTGTGGCAAAATAAAGAATAGTGCAGACATCCCCCACGGCTCTCTGTCTCCGTTGGCGTTTTCATTTTTTTTGCAATATGCATATGTAATATGGGAATTGAATGGAAAAGATTGACTTGGCTAAGTTTGCTTCATTGGACAAAAAGTAGAAGAGTAGGGAAAAAAAGTTTTACTTTGATATATAAAATGCTCAATGCACAAAGTTCGTGTATGCATAAGCCATTATACAGATATGATGATGTTAGTGAACTGAAAAAGCTAATGTATATATTATGAATGAAAGAGATATAGGGCGAAGGAATATAAAAAGACGAAAAAAAAAATATTCCGGAGATGATGGTACGAAGCTTCTTCCTTTTTACTCCACGAAAACACTGAAGTCAGTCAACTCTCTGCATTCTGCTATGTGTGTGTGTGGTTGGCTGGTAGTTCGACTCAAAGAAAAGTGTATTACTGCAGTAACAAACTCGTATAAAAGACACAGCCACAAGAGGCGATGAGTTTGATGCGATATGAAATGAAACAGGAAATGAAATGATGGCAAGTTCACTACTTTCCCCCCGAGCAAAACTCGTTTCTTGTTTAATTCACAAAATACATTATAAACATGCGATATCACTACACCAGAAGAAGAAGGGGAAAAAACTAGTTTTTCAAAGAATGGTCTCCCCAGCAAAACATTATGCAATTCAGATCGTGTCTGCGATTGATACGAAGGAAAATTTCACTTTCCCCGCCTTAAACTTTTTCTCCAGCTCATTTACTTTGAGAATTTGAGATTGAGTTAATGACCACCGCTGCCGCATATTCCCAAATTCCCACTAAATGATATATTGATTTGCTGCTTTTTACTCTATTCACGAGAATTTAACCCACAAAATATAGTTGCATTAAGGGCTAATTCAGTTAGACGCTTTCTTCTACCGCTGTAATGAATGTTGTCGATATCGATAATTTATATTTTTCGGTTTTCCTGCAACCCCAAATATAAGTAATATTTACCAGTGAATTATGAGCCATTTATTTTGCTATGCTTGTTCCCTTTCTGCAATTTATGAAGTTCCTGGAACATTGGGAACTGCGAGGAAAATATTAATCAGCGGAAAATGCTGAAGCGCTAACTCTTCTGGAGAGAATAAGTATTTATTGTTAGAACTTGGCAACTTGTAGGTGTCACTTATCTAATAATTAATGCATTGTTGGTATTAAACGTGGCGTGTGTAGAAGGTATTGTTGATATTTGTATGTCATACTATGTTGAGCGAACTTAACTCTTTAATTACTTTTGGTAATGGTCGCCGCCGTGATTAGATGAACTAAATAGTCAATAGTGTGTGTAATACGTAACCCTAATTGTCTATTTTTTGGTTTGTTTTCGTTCTTGTCTTCTTGTTTTTCTGATCGCGTAACCTCTTTGTGACCAGTAAGCAGTAATATCATTTTTGCCGTGCCGTGATGATAAGATGTGGTATGAACCAGTGAGCATTAATTGACAGTAGTAGAAGCAATTAATCTGATAACTACTCACACCAAAAGTATACTATTGGCTATTTCTCTATGTCGTCTTGTGAAATATGCTGCTGCTGTCTCTAATTGACGTTGTGACGGTGTCTCCTAGTTGGGCACTGTTTTGTTGTGTCAACTTGTACAAGTCTCTAACGGTCAAAGCTGAATAAGCGTTAAATATCGTATCGTGCGTATGCGTAACGTCCAGTAACGTAACTCATAATATGGTACTCGTAGTAGAAAGAAAGATATTTACAATAATACGTGCATTTTTAGGAGGTAGCGATAAATAATTGACAGTAACTCGAGTATTAGCGCATTTTGATTCGTAGTGCAGTGGCGCAAGCTATATAATACAGAAAGCAACAGCCGCAGAGAGCGAGCAGTTTAATTAAATTAGTGTACTTGTTTAATTAGCTGTGTTGGACTTACAAAATATCTCTCTAATCTCCTAATTGATATTACTTATCCACTAAAACTATATATACATCTATATTTTATTTTTTATTTTATTAGCTAAATACGCACCGGAAGTAGATGTAGAAAAACATTTGGTTTTGTGAGTTTTGTAGCGCTTAATTGGTGTTCTAGGGTTTCCTCGAGCAGCCTACCTCAAGTCGAAAGTGAAAAATCAAGGAGCATGTCGAAGATTTTGGAGAGCTGAGAAGAGGTTCCGCTTTTGGATCCGGCACACTGTCAAGCAGCAATGGTTTTACTGGTCTGTTATCGTCCTCGTCTTCTTAAACACTGCCTGTGTAGCCGGCGAACATTACAATCAGCCAATGTGGCTTACTGATTTTAACTGTAAGTCATACTGATGTGATAAAATGTTAGGAAAGTTTGAAATATGTTGAAATGTTTTTTCCTCTTTCCCAGAAAATAAAAACAACTCTGAAAAACTCTATTTATTTAATTCAATATTACTATTACTCAACTCAACTTGATATTCACTCCAAATGTTTTAATTATGAATCATCAGATATTGACGGGAGAGGATTGGAACGAAGTGATGTACCAAGGAATTCAATCTCAGGGCGGATACCGCACTGGCATGATCTATAGCTTGTACTTCATAATCTTAGTTTTATTCGGTAACTATACTTTACTTAATGTATTCTTGGCTATCGCTGTCGACAATTTGGCCAACGCACAAGAACTCACTGCCGCTGAGGAAGAGCAACAGGAAGAAAATGAGGTAATTAGACATCAAAGGCTTATTGATGTAATGATAAAACATTATTAGGATTAGATAGAATATTGACATTTCAATAGAAGGGGGATTCGAAAGCTGCAGACGACGGGGCAAAAGAGGCGGAAGAAGAGCCCACTGGACCCAAGCCAATGCTTCCTTATTCTTCCATGTTCATACTTTCGCCAACAAATCCGTACGTTATCTCTACAATCAGGACATATTTGCTTCATCATGCCCAATCTACATTACATTGAGCCTCGTCCTTGGAGAAAGAATAGTTTACCTAACGTGTTTTTCTCCTTTATTTTACCATGTAGAATCAGACGGGCTGCACATTGGGTGGTCAATCTTCGTTACTTCGATCTTTTTATCATGCTGGTGATTAGTATGAGTAGCATAGCTTTAGCCGCAGAAGATCCTGTCGTTGAAGATTCAGATAAAAACAAGTTTCTAAATTACTTGGATTACGCGTTCACAGGTGTTTTCACTGTAGAAATGATCTTAAAGGTAAGGTGTTTTCGCATATTCTTGTCTACCTTGTAGTTCTAAAGTAGCGTACGTAGTAGAACTTGATCCAAAAAAACTCTATGAAAAAAGTGTATTTAAAACGTTGGGAAAAAAGTTACAAGTTGAGCATAAAGTATTACGCCAAAAAAGAAGAAGAAACATTTAAAATTAACATTTAAATATGATATTCATTGTTACATACAATCACATAAATCAACTATTCCTTCATTTGGACCAACAACGAACACACATTTGGATAAGGTGGTGGACTTGGGAATTGTTCTGCATCCGGGGTCATACCTTCGCGATTTTTGGAATATCATGGACTCGGTCGTGGTCGGATGTGCCATCACTTCTTTTCTCTTCGAAATGACGTAACTAATTCAAGTTCAGTTCGAGGAAGCTTAATAAGTCTGAGAGAAATAACTCTATAATATTCTTTAGCTAAAAACTTTCCAAGCAGTAGAATCCCGTAAAAAAACTCGTTATGCAGATCTTTGAATTGTTATCACTTATCTTTCGTAGAGCCAGTCAGTATTATCCAATCAAGTTGTCTATTTCCGACAAACTTTTTACTATATATTATACTACTCTCTACTCCTCCTTGAAGCCATTTTAGAGCATTTTTCTTTCTGAGCGTAGTTCTTTCTTGATCCATTTTTGACCTTTTATTATTACATATTTTATACTTGAGTACTTTATACGTATTGGTAGTAGTGGTGTGGTTGCAATTGCTGAATATTTTGGTGATACTATAAAGAAGGTATTTGCTTGATTGACGCTGTGTGGGTATATGAATTGTTCAAGCTCTCATTATTATTACCCGTTTTGTAGCCTGCGTTTATGGTTTGGTATCTTTTGAACAGTAAAGACCCCGTGGTGCAGAACGTCTATTATATCTATTTACCGCTAATTATTGCTGTATATCTATACTGTTTACATGAATGATATGCCGTAAAAAGACTTGATGATCGAAATACTGTTTTTATTGGAAATCCTGACTTTGACACTACACTCCATCCTCCATCCGCATCATTTTACTACTGTAGGCGTAAATTACTAGTTTTTGGAATGGAATGTGTATACCTCTCTTTCTCTCTCTCTCTGTCTCTCTCTTTGGGATTACTTTGTTGACTCGCGAAAGTATCTACCCACTAAACTACTTTTGCTACATTACTTTGATTATATGGCCATGATGATGCTCGTTGTTAGCAAAGTATATAATGATATGGACAGTAACACCCCAACCAATTTTTGTCGTAGGACTTGTAGAAACTCTAATAAAACAAATACCGAATACCGGACAGGAGAAGAATGCTGTTTTTTAGTGCAAGCGACATGTCGTGAACCTTTGGGAACCAACTACCTATATCAAAAGCCGACAATGTTAAACTATATACGCTTTATTGTAGTTTATAATTGGATCAATTGATTGATGATATGATGATAATTGATTGGTAGTTTTGATCATACGAGAAAAATAAGCAGAACATTTTTAAGGCGTAAACTACTATCGTAGAGGTACAAATAATTATAGGTATACCTGGATTTCGTAAATCGTAAACGAAACTTTTCTGTAATGCAATTGAGTAAATACTATTCGGACGTGACATGAGTTGAAATGCGGCTGTGTAATTCTTACTAGTAGTTAATTGTAATATTGCTTTTATTGAAAGAAGCAAAAAAAATGTTGATTGAGTTGGATCGTGGTTTTCGTATATTGTAATACTATAGAGAGTGTGTGATTTATTGATTGCCGTATATCCAGACTGAGACTGAGAATTTACCTACCTACGCATAATAATATTATTACGTAACTTGCTGAGTTAATGCCTTGACGGCCGTTGTAACGTAACTTTGTTGTAATTTTGCTGTTGAACTTGTTTTGATGAGAGACATTTAATTGATCATCAAATCTCTGATATTGGGTTGATTGTAGGTAGTAGACTTAGGAGTAGTATTTCATCCTGGATCGTACTGTCGTGACCTGTGGAATATTCTCGATGCTATAGTCGTCATTTGCGCCCTCATCGCATTCTTTTTTACTCAGTGAGTTCCATGGTTTATGATAAACTAGTTAGTGTGATTTCCTTTAAAATCATGCAAGACGAAACTGCTAACATGGACATTCACACAAACTTTTTTTTTTCATTTTTGGTTTTTTCAAAAAAAAAATGAATACCTTTTTTGTTTGAAATATATGACCACTTGCAAGAAATCTATATGTTAGACAAATTAGTGTAATGAAAGTAATAATACATTTATATCGTGTTAGTGAGCACTTTTGTATCCTTTAATCTTTGAAGATTGTGTGCGCTCATGTCTCCTTACAATGCTCTAATTACTATTCTGTGCTTTTGTTGGTTACTATTGATTGCCTGTGAACGCTTTGTTGTGGCGAAAATTTTCTCTTTTAATTTACATATATATCTAAATATCTGTTGGTCGTAGTAGTGTTGGATTTCGGAGAGTTGCGTGAAAAAGTGTAGATAGCTGAAATAAAATGCCTTATTCACGTATTGTGAAAGTTGCCTTTCACTTTCTCTCCCTTTCCAAACAATATTTTCAAGTAGTTTTCATCACCCTACTTATCTGATCAGGATACATACCAGCAGCACCTTTATTTTAATATTTTTTTATATTTAGTTGCAATAATTTCATTCTGTGCATTTGCAAGACCACATTTAATGATTACTCTTTAATTCGCGTGTAGGGGTGGTGCAGGCGCGGACGAAGGTGTAAGTTCAAAATCAGCTTTAACAAGTGACCTGAGTTCTAAACTCAATACCATCAAATCACTTCGAGTGCTTCGCGTGCTGCGTCCCTTGAAAACCATCAAGCGTGTTCCAAAGCTCAAGGCTGTGTTCGACTGCGTTGTCAATTCGCTCAAGAATGTGTTTAACATTCTTATTGTGTATATACTGTTTCATGTAAGTGATTTAATTATTTACAAATTTAATAATTGCTTAACAGTTTGGACTAATTTTATTTTTACCTTTATGAATAGTTCATTTTCGCTGTAATTGCTGTTCAACTTTTCAACGGCCGTTTTCAGTACTGTACAGATGAAAGTCGTGATAAAGCATCTTCATGTAAAGGGGAATATTTTGTGATTGAGGGAAATGGGCCACCTACCGTTCAACCTAGAGAATGGAAAGTCCAGGATTTTAATTACGATAATGTAGTAGTCGCAATGCTGACACTTTTTGCTGTACAGACTGGTGAAGGCTGGCCAGGGTATGGATATTTTGATTATGTGATTTTAGGCTTATGACTGGAATGTATTAGAGTTTTATTATCATGCATTATCCATATAGAATCCTCCAAAATTCGATGGCAGCTACTTGGGAAAATATTGGTCCACAGCCCCACTACAGAATTGAGATGTCCCTTTTTTATGTCGTATATTTCGTTGTCTTCCCATTCTTCTTCGTGAACATTTTCGTTGCCTTAATTATCATTACGTTTCAGGAGCAAGGCGAAGCTGAGCTCCAAGATGGTGATATAGATAAAAATCAGGTAAAATTGAAGTCTGGCTAACTCCAAGTTTGTAATCAAGTGCAGCATCAAACTAAACTTTTGGAGGAGAATATTGTCAAACAATTACTTTTGTTTCTCCCCTTCAGAAATCCTGCATCGATTTTGCGATTTCAGCACGTCCCTTGGAAAGGTACATGCCGAAGGACAGGGATTCGATGAAGTACAAAATCTGGAGAATGGTTGCATCCACACCATTTGAATATTTCATCATGATGCTGATTGTCCTCAACACGTTGTTGCTCATGATGAAGGTAATGTGCTGTTTTCAAAACTTTCCTCTTTATTCATGTAACTGTAAAGTCTACTAAATGTCAGCAACAGTGAATGTAGAAAAAAAAAGACTAACGTTTTTGCCAAAAGACTTAGCATGCATTGCAGCCTTTAATCATAAACGAAAGATGATAATTTTTAGTGCTAAAAAGTTATCATATTCCGTATTGTCGTACATAGGAAACCTGATTCAGGTGAAACCTTTGATCTCTGATATAGCAGTACTACACTTTTTGAAACATTTTCATATAGCTTATATAAATCATCGTTTATCTAGTTTACCAATTCAATCGTAGTTTTCTCTAAAAAATCCTCCTATACTAACTCGTAATAATCTGATAACAAATAAATTTTTGAATAGTATTTTCATTCAAAAAAAGTAAGACATCAATCAGCCTGTATTATTGTTCCACGTAAATGTAAATGGTGTACTGTACAGCTATTTTGCTGCATGATTTTTGACATGCATGTCTAATCTAATCCCTTTTAGTTAGTGCGTGTATCGAGATCGTTGCATGATTTGGGGTTACATTGATTTCAGTTTGTGGAAATGGAACATTTAAAAACTTTTTGAGTTTCTATAATTCCAACCAATTCAGTCTTGTTCCAAATAAAAGTATGGTAGTTGTGCTTCACAAAATAATAATAGAGCAAGTACAATTCTAAGTGCCTGTTGCTTGAAAGATTGAATTTACCCCAAAATACTGTAGCTCATGCCAAATGACAACAGGCTTCTGACTGCCTCAGCAGGGTTTGGCTTTTACTTTCTTTAGTAAGGTAGTAGTACATAAGTTTTAGTTTTATGAATAAGTTGTTAAATATATGCTGCAATTTTTTTTCACAGTACTGTTCTTCCTTATATATATTCAATGTTTTGCACATGCTTTACATTTTGCATGCATGTTTTCAAATTACTTTGCATGTCCCAATCCGTAGCAAAATGAAACTATCCTGATTAGTAGAAAAACACTGAAGAACATTTAGCCAATATATGCACATACCTAGTTTGCATGAAAAACGCTCATTCGCCAAACGTACATCTAAAAGTATAAATGAAACGAATAGTTTGATAATTTCCAACATTATCAATAGCATAATATTCCGGGTAACTTTTTTTACAAAACGGTGGAGTCGATAGTGGGAATGGGTGTTCAATATATATATACACATATATTGAATTACAATTAAGAGTACGTTATTTATTACACTGAACCCTTTTGCAAACATTATAAGTGTGTGTTTATGTGGTAAGCTAACTGATTATTTTGTTGTGGCGAGATGTATGGTAAACGTCTTCATTTCATAGCGTATTATTTATACCTCGCAGTTATCTAGTTATAAGATCATGTCCTTATACTATTCTATTACTCAAAATCTTTTCCATCTACTTGATAGCTGATATGTTAGTTCTTTCCATATCTTTAACTTTGTTCTCCAACTCTTTCTTAGATTCTTACTGTCTTAATGTGATATCTCTCCTCTGCAATCAAACTCTGTTTATGTATATGTATTACGAATGATAATAGGTACTAGCAAATTTTTACGCAGTAGTTCCAGCAAAACCTGTTGCAAACCGAGTCACAAACTTTTAATTAGCTCTAGTTCCATTACATTTTGGTATGATGTTTCACTTCGTTAAAATACTTGGTCATGAAAAATGTTCATGTAACTGTGAATTAACAGTACCATCGACAGAGTGAAACCTACCAGTACATTCTTCATTACATGAATTCCGCTTTCACTGCCCTGTTCTTCATCGAGTGCCTTATGAAAATCGTCGCTTTTGGATTTAAGGTACTTAAACACGAGGGAGTAGCTCTTTTCATAAATATAAATACTCTCTTTTTACTCTTTATCAGAATTTCTTGTGCAAATGTGTATGTGTACGATTTTTCCTCTTTCCAGCAGCAACAATTTGTATTTACTTTTGAAACATACATGTTTCTCTCCTTGTCTTTAGAAGAATCTTTATTTTTCTATTAACTCTTTAATTTACTATCCTTCCTTCTGTCTGTTTCTTCTCTACTTTTATTCAACTGTATTAACATGCTTGCATTTACCATTCTTTTTTTTATCACAATACGTAACCTATTTGATTTTTAATAATGTACTATCGTTTGTATTTAGTTACATTACAATGCAACCAACACGTTCTGTTATTTTCTTTGGTTTTCCTTAATATTTGCCTGCAACTCGACAAATTTTTTGGCATCAAATCTCTAATTCCACAATTTCCACTACCCATCTCAGATTGGTCCTTTCAGTTTGACTTTATATTTCTTAAAAATTAACACGTTATTGTGTGTACTAACTCAAGTCATGATATTATGATATTAAACGCGATGCGAAATTTACTTTGGATTGACCTTCTGAGATGCTCTCCTGACTCCGTATTAATTCTCATTCTCATGTGTCAGACATGATTAAAATACCTACTACCTTACATTCACTGTTGTTCTTTGTATGTAATTATAGGTACAAACCGTCTTTCTACCTCTGTGTATTCTCTTTTGTACGCTGTGTGAACTGTTGTTTTTTAGAGTATTCCTTAGTTCGTAATATTAGCAGAGCAGAGTAATCGAAAAAGTAGATGTATTAGTTTTAAAGTATTTAGGATTCGGCCATGAAAATAGGTTTCTTGCGTCCACCATCTAGATCTCCTCCTATCTCTTTCCGTTTCTATCTATCTGTATGTAACTCTTTGTAATTTTTTGTATGCTGAAGACCTAAATAAGTGTATAGTTAAAAACGCTAAATGTGAGCAATTTATTGCGTAAGTGAAAGGAAAACGACAACTTGTGCGTTTATAATTTAGAGTAGCAACTTAGACTGTACGTTTTTATATGATGTATATGAGTGTTTATATGTAGGCCGAGATTTATGTCACAGGAGTACCGTGGCAGTTTAGTTTTGGTGTTGTTGCAGTCGCAATGTTTTTGGATTGGTTGATGAAAGGTAGATATTACGATTGGTCAGTGTTCAGTTTTACAGCTTCCAAGATTAAAAATAATCTGCTTTACCTGTGCAATGCAATTGCTTCCGTTCAAAAAGTTGCAATCATCGTGTGTATCCCATTGCCCACTATCACTAGCTGATTTGAGTCCTTTTATCATTACAAAGATGTTTTACAAAAAAATCATTTGATGAAAGGTGATTAAAAATTACTTACTTGAGTGAATAACTCGAACTGAGTGATTTTGCTGGAAGGTAAGTGATTATATTATGGGATTGAAAAAATACACTACTACAAAAAACCTAGCACGTTTCTCTTGCATGTTGCCGCCCTAATCAATTTACGAATGTTTTCTTAAAAGAATACTATAAGATGTCGCATGATGAGTGCAAAAATTCAGAAAAAAGTGGCTTTTGGCAGGCTCAATTTTACTCGCTTACATTTTTTAAGGCTTGTATTTTAAGAAAAGCTATCTCAATACAACTGCTGCTATACAGGAAGCTGCTACTTTATAGGAATTTGCCCGTTTTAATTATCGTTGTTGGCGATGTTTTCTCCTCATCCACAAATCAATGAATTGCATGTGGATGTTCAGCAGATATGATAACTAAATGCATGGTCTGAGCTCCGTGTTTTGGGGGTAAATGAAACACGTTTTGCAAGGTTTTGCTGATATAATCTGTGATATAACCTATTTCCGCTCTAAAATTGCGTTACTAACTCGCATCACATAAAAATACAAATGTATTTGTAAGCACCGAACTTGCTCTACAATATGCACTTCATTGAATTCTAAGCTGATCAGCTATGGAGAGCATTTTTTATCGAACACACCAACGAAAGTTTTTATTATTTTTTCTATAAAATATGTCAATCGCTTTCCTAACAAAAAGCTCAAGTATTATATAAAGCATATAATGTTTTATTAACATTTACTAACCCTGACTAATCCAACTGATACTACTGACGTGAAATAATGATAGTGAGATAAATGTTTAAAATGAAGACAAATGCAGCTACATTACATATATATGTATTTTAAATAAGTAAATTTTCAATACATGCAAAAAAAATTACAAACAAGGGAGACACCACAAGAACCAGAACACATTTGAAATGCATAAACACGAACATTTTCACATAATCCACTTTCATCACATTAATCAACTTTCAGTAGGTAATTTTTTTACAATGTTAGACAAAAGCCAGTTTGAATTCCGATTTATGACGGAAAAAGTTAAAATGGAGAAAGTTCAGGGAAATTCAGAGTAGGCAGTGCTTTAGTTTGATAAAGTTGACATTAGGCTGTAAACAGTTATATTGGTAGTTTAAAAGTTTAACTCTAGTGGTTGGTTCGAGCTTGTGGTGGTGATCCTAGTTTTTCCTATTGCGTATTTTGTTGTGTCTATAGTATCATCGCTCTCCAGATCAGTACGAAGACGTTCTAACTTACGTCAATTTAGCGCTAACAATGCTCTTCTCTATCGAGTGTGTACTCAAAATCTTAGCTTATGGAATTAAGGTAACAGATTGAAAATTAATCTCTATGTTATGTGTTAAATCCAGTGACTTTTTTCTCTTTCTCTCTACCTTCGTTTTACTTTATTTTCGTAAAAAATATATTTATATCAGGGTTTGACAAATATCTCTATAAATTTTTATGTATCGCTCTTTCTCTCGTTTCCAAGTTCTGCTACATTTCCTAGTGTTGTATTCTGTCGGGTATTATTCTGTTTCACATAATATTTTTGAAAAGGACTAGGACCCATTGAAGGATTGATCGTTTTTTCAGTTTAGCTCTTTGTCTTTTCATGTATTTTCATAGTGTGCAGACTGTGATATATATATTGTGCCGTTGTTGTATTAGAATTGACTTTTCTCTCACATTATGCGTCTCGATGATGACGACTCCAGGCCATTTTGGAGTGGAGTCGTCATGTTGTTGATTATTTTTTATAGTACTTACTATGTATATTATTGTATATTTAGTGACTTTTGCCCCCAACAAAGTGCATTTCAATGTGCGACAGTGTTTCTCTTTTACCTTCGTTGTTATATTTCTGTGAATTTATATACATCGGAGTCAGCGAGAGATTCCAAAATTTCACTCTTCGACTTGACTATCTTCATCGTATAATTTTTCATTGCTGTATTGCTCTTATACTGTACTTTTTTATTTGAGTTTCAACACTTTTCTCCACCGCTTGATTCCTTTTGACTAGCTGTGTTTTAGTGTTGTATCGTTTGTAATGAAGATTGTGTATGGGCTCATTTATTAATATTCCTTTCCAACTTCTTCCCTTTCAGAACTTCTTTAAAGACCCTTGGAACGTGTTTGACTTTATCACTGTCATAGGAAGTATTATAGATGCACTTGCTATGGAATTCGCGGTGAGAACAAATATTTCGCGTTGCCTGAATTGTCTGCTTTGGTGATTGAAGTATTTGTTAATGAATCATGGGATTTTGTGGATTTTCAGCAAAACTTTATTAATCTAGCGTTCTTGAGGCTGTTTCGAGCAGCCCGATTGATAAAATTACTCCGCCAAGGGTATACGATTAGAATCCTATTGTGGACATTCGTACAGTCTTTTAAAGCACTCCCTTATGTATGTTTACTGATCGCCATGCTTTTCTTCATATACGCAATCATCGGAATGCAGGTGAGCTATCGTCTTTGTATTAATCCTATTTCAAGTTGTTCAATTTTTACAATTTCATCAGCCAGGATTTTTATCCGCGGACTTAGGTACGATCTAAAAAGTTAGTCTATAGTACTGTAATGTATTAGACTGCGCCAGAAAAGTATAGTTTTAAGAATTCATATTAGTTTTAGAATGTTTTACATACATGAATTGTTATTTGTAAAGTGTAGGTTTTCGGGAACTTGAGGTTTGACCCGGACCTCTCGATCAACCGTCATAACAATTTTCAGTCGTTCTTTGCTGCCCTCCTTCTATTATTTCGGTGATTAAAAATCCACTAAAATCCAAAGATTTTTGTCAGTTTGATGATATCATGTCTATCTATATATTCGCTGTATAACTTTCTTTTAGTCTTCTCAAAAGTACTGTCTCTATTAGTCCAATGTAAATAACTTTCGTAGAAGTAGAATCGTTGAAGTTTATATTGAGTATCTACATCTTGAGTATCCAGTGGCAGTACTATTTTTTAGTTGTATTGATGTAACAAATTAGAGTATTCTCTCTCAATGTTGGCGCTGGCAGTGTTGCAGCAGTTGGTACACTTTTAGTCGTAGTAGATCTAGAACTTTTTTACCTCTTTTTAGTCGTCGAGTCGTAGTCGTAAATATATAACATTAATAATTTAATTTCACTCTTGTCACCACTATACTGTCTTCTGTATATATGTACTGTACATATGCAATGAGAATGAAATGTGCAAATGTGCATTCTTACTAAAAACTTTTTTACCCTTGGGACTTGTATATACAGTACACGTGCAGTGATCATAGAGTTTCTGTAGAGGAGGCTTGAATAGACGTATTAGCTAGTTTTAGATTGTAAATCGTAGATTTCTTGGTTGATCGTACATGAGCGCGTCCAGTGGAGAAGAGGAAAAATGATCTTCCAGATAACGGTGATGATGTGGTTGCGATGTGATCTTCCTGTTGTTACAACAGACATCACCATCCTCTCCCAATTATGTGAACGCGTAACCAATAATGAGTAGTCATACTGTAGATAAAAAAATCCCAGCTGGAAACTTTTAGCTCAATTGAAGGAGTCACGTAGATAGAGCGTTGTAATGGCAGATTTGTTGTCAACTGTCCTTTTTCTTAGGTATTCGGTAACATAGCCTTGGACCCTGAAACTTCAATCACTCGGCATAACAACTTTCGCAATTTCCAGCAAGGCCTCATGCTCCTCTTCCGGTCAGTAATATAAACGGGAACATACACTGGAAAGATATTTGATAATCATACTTTTTTAAAGAAATTTAATGATTTTCCAACACGTACTTGGCGAGTGTGCTTACACTCCATTTCAGATCTTTTTTAAAACCATGTGTGATTTTCTTATTACATATTATCTATTATCGCCTGGATCAATTTTTCTATCCCTTTCAGTCTACATAGATTCAATTTTCGCATTCAGTGATTTTTGATCCCTTGAGTTTATTGATACGATGAGTTTAATTCCAATATCTGCAGCAAAAGCTTCCCTGACTTGCGCGATTCTTATATTCTGTGACTTATGATCAAAATCATAATAATTATTCTCAGCAGTTTTATATAATATTGAGTTCTGATTTTTCTCGATTATTATTTCCCAATTTCGATATTGAGTTGTCGATAGAACTACGAAAAGCCTTTTCCTCAAAAGAATCTCTCGAAAAGCAACAACTTACAGTTATTCATTATTCTCATTCTGATTACAATTGCAAATTTCGTTGTAAAAAATCTGAGACACATTTCAAGTTTGCATGTTGCTTTAGCATGGCTTATGGTACTCCTATAAGAGCTTACACTGTTACATAAATCTGCCATGTAACATTTGCCTTTGCTTCAGACATGTACATGTTGGGCTCGTAAATTGTTAGGAAACCTACTATTGACTTTTGTCTTTTCCCGCGGGACATGTGCTAATAGAAAATTATCTGTAATGAAACAATCTAGCTGTGCAACGGGAGAGTCATGGCCTTCAATTATGCTTTCATGCATAAAGGATCGACCCTGTGATCCTTTATCGAATAAAGACGAGGACTCGTGTGGTTCCAATCTTGCCTATGCCTATTTTGTATCGTTTATTTTCTTCTGTTCCTTCTTGGTAAGCCACGAAAATTTGTACCACAAATGAATTTGCAAACGTTTCCCAACTAAATCGAGCCCTTCATTCTTCAGATGTTGAATCTTTTCGTTGCCGTCATCATGGATAACTTCGATTATCTGACTAGAGACTCGTCCATTCTCGGAGCACATCATTTAGATGAGTTCATTAGAATATGGGCGGAATATGATCCGAGCGCCACGTAAATAAATTCGATTATTATTCTCCCTTCAGTTCAGATTAAATTTAGTTAGTATAATTGCGTCAATCATTGTCAATTGATTACAGCGGATTTATACACTTCACGGAAATGTATGACATGTTAAGAAACATGGATCCGCCGTTAGGATTCGGAAATAAATGTCCGTACCGGCTCGCCTACAAAAAGCTTATACGGATGAACATGCCACTAGATGAAAATGGATGTGTTAATTTTACCTCAACGCTATTTGCTCTAATTCGTGAGAATCTCAGCATAAAAATGAGACCAGCAGATGAGATGGATGCCGCGGATAGAGAACTGAGGGAGACAATTAAGCACATATGGCCACTTCAAGCTAGGAAAATGTTGGATCTTGTCGTGCCACCACCAGCGGAAAAAGGAAAGTCAAGAATTACGGTAGGGAAGGTATATTCAGGTCTTCTCATTATCGAAAACTGGAAGTCAACGAAGTTTGGAAAGATCCAGCCAGCGGGGGTTCCGGTAAGTTCCTTCAAAAACTTGTCCCGTTTTTGTGATTTTATTATTATACTGGAACACGTTAGGAAATTTTTAATCTTACAAAGTGCAGGGCCCCTGATTTGCTATGTCATTTTAATTTGACGTAGTTTACTTGTGAAATTCAAATTTACTTTCAAATCGTACACCAGATATATATAATATCTTAGCTAGGTCATAGAAAGACATTACTCGTCAGTTTTACTCGAGATTCATACTAACCAACCTTGGATTATAAGGTTACTCAGATGTGGGATGTAATACAGCTCACTCATGATATGGGGAAAATGGAGAAAGGTACATTCAGTTAGAGAAAGTCATATAGAATTAGTGTAATAACTAGCCTACATATCCCACCTTAGTAGGATTTTCTAGGAAAACAGAATTATTGCCTAAGCGTTTAGAGAGTTTCAGAAAGAAAGAAATATCTTCGTGTCGGTTATTAACTCTAAGTTGAATGACAAGTTAGTAAATAGAAATTGGGAAATAGAACTCATCAGCGTCGGGATTGCTGCGTTGCATAATGGATATGGCAAAAACGCATAACCACGAGCATGAAGAAGACGATGGGACAGCCTCGGATGAGGGTATGAAAGAGTATCTAGAGCGAGGGGGCTCGGGCAGAAACAAGAAACGGAGCAAACGCAAACGTTCAAGTACTCGGAGACGCCCAAGCTGGCAACTTAAGAATGGGGTTTGCTTTCCTCTAATTGACCAAATAAACATTATCTCTTGTCTGTTGATTCTGACTTGTGCATCGTATTTATCTATCTATATTCAGTATCTAAAAAAATTGGATTTACTTGTAACTATTAGATTTTTGCAGCTGCCCGATAGTTTGATGCACTATGAGCAGAAATTCCACTCTTTCTTAAAAAAATAAAACTTGTAGGTAATAATCGCAGTTACTAGGAATTTGGGTCAGAGGTATTAACTCTCTAGAGAATTCCCAATATTTTTCGTACCTCATCTAGTTTGGAAAATTATAATAAAATAGAAAACTACCTATGCAGTAATAAAATAGGTAGCACCCACATCTAGATGATATAAATACAAGGAAATAGGACAGTCATCGATTCTAGCAGTTTAGACATTTGTCGCTTTTAGGAGGAGTAATTATATTGGATAGCATAATTAGAGATTATTCGGAGAATAGCTCTTTCCTTAGATCTGACACTTGGAGTGAAAGTGATGAAGTAGGAATAAGTCTTACTTAGAGCCAAGAGCACACAGTGTGAATGATTTGTAGTGTAAATTGAGAGAACCTTAGGATGTAAGCAGTTGGCAATTCGTACAACTTGAGTAAGCAATTATTGTAGATTGTAGTTAATTTACTTAGTGCGTTACGTAGCGTGTGGAAAAAAGCACTATATGCGTGTGATGCTGGTAAATTTGTGTAAAAATTCATTTGGTAAATATCATGGTAAATTGCAGTTTAATTATTTGAGTCATTTTGTGTAAAAATGTTTGTAGATTAAAGATTGGGTAATTATGTTGAACTATTTGAAAGAGCTTCTTTATATTGTTGTACATTAGTTTAAGACTTTTTGTTAGTTTCTTAGAATGTCGAAACACTCGTAGCAAGTCATTGTCAGTATACCTCACGCTCACCGAAGCTGAGGGGTCCTGATAATGGCAAGCCGAACTTCAGGTTGATTTAATTTAATTTATATCTGGTTTTAGGGGATTAGTTACTTTTCTGATTTATTTGCAGCTTTGTTGACCGTATTATGGCAGCATGGATGAAATGTAATAGAAGAAAAAATATTGCAGAGCAAAAGTACTTTACGGTTCTAGATTGGGTTTAATTTATTTTACTGTTTTGCATGATGGTACGTGTTGACTGTGTCGGTATTTTAACTGCAATGTAGGTATTTGCATAAGTTGTATAGTAGTGTGTTCAGTATTTGGTGTTTGTATGGCTATTATGAATAATTGTGTGCTAGCTGAAGTGATATTCTGCATCCGTTTAGATGGTTCACGAAGAGTAAATATTTTTTATGATTTCACAGGTCATAGATGTACACGATATGGTAACAGGGCACGAAGGTAATTCAAGCCCATTGCTTGATGATAAATTGAATCCCAACACGGGCAGAGATAGATATAATTTCGATCATGAATCCATGCACGACATGGAAATGCATGAAGAGGATGAGTTTGCTACTAGAGGTATGAATTGTTGCATTATAATTGCAAAGTTACACGATAAATTAAATGAGAACCTTAATTTAAATGCGTTTATTTCGTTTTTAGACACTATGTATTTACAACCTCATCCACGGGGTCGTCGAATTAGATCTCGATCTCCGTCACCTTCGAGAAGGATGCATACTCATGATGTAGGGTTTAGTGAAGCGGTAGATGGGGTGGTGGATGCATTCCGAGACGAGACTTCAAATATAAGAAGAGGAAGGAGAAGAAAGGCGATGAATGACGAGTTTTGCCTTTCTCCCGTCAGATTCCGGCCAGGGTATATCGACAGTGCACTTAGTCCATCCACTCCAGAACAAGGAGCAAATAATGGGTTTCCACCTAGGTAATTCTAATTATTTTCAAAGTAAATTGATGATAACATACATGATAAAAGGAGTAACATTAACATGACATCACTTTGTAGATTAAGAAGGGGAAATAACAGTTTAGAACGATCGCCAAGTCCTCCTTATCACCAGAGACCGTATCATCCCAACGGAAGCTATCCGATGCTTTTAGGAAGACGTTCAGGTCGTTAAAATAAGATTTCCGAAAACATGAATGACTGACTATACGAGGTATTTGAGATGAGTTTGATTTTGATTTTGATCATCGTAGGTGGAAGGCGTCTACCGGCAACACCACCCCATCCTTCAGCCCTTCGGTTGCCACCCCATGTCAGAAATCTTAACCAGCCAGCTTCAGGTAAACAAATGATTCAACTGGAAAATCGGGGTCTGAATGTCGCCCAGTCTTTCTTGTAAGAGCGTGGGAATTGTGAATAAAGCGCTAGCGATCTTTTTATCGCATGATAGGCTCAGCTGAAGCCATCAATTTCCCCAGACTGAATGTATCCCCTACTCGTATGATGAGAACATACACTCCAGAACCACGAGGATTCCGTGGCCGCCGTGAGCTTCCACGCGAGCCCTGGAGACAAGTGACAGATCCCCGTCTTAGAAGAGATCCTCTCAGTTTTGAACAAGCAGTTGCCTTAGGTAGGCAAGTTTCCACTGTTAAGATTCCCAATGAAGTCTCAAACTGAGACATTTGCAACCCTTGATTTCTCAGTTTCGGAATCATAGCTTCTTATTACCCTTCCCCACCCCTTTTTGTGTCTGAGAGCCCTGAATTATGATGATTGGTTCAAAGACGCTCCTCTGATGTAATCCAAGGCTGAGAGAAGTGTGTTTTGTCAGGTCGTGGTAACAGGATGTTGCCGCCGAGTCCCCGGCAGCAACGCCATGTGCCAAACGGGTACCACCAGCCGCAACGACAACAGCCACAACCTCCACCACCATCAGCTCAGCTAGTCGGGGGCTTCCCCGTTCCCGACATGGGACCAGGACCCTCAGCAGATTTAGCCAGCAGAATCCACCACCTCTCTGATGACGAAGATGACTGGTGCTGACAATTGCTCCTTTCTAATGCTCTAATTCTTCCTAGAGTCGTCTCCAAGCTTTCGTTCATGTTCATTCCATTTCATAAACCCTCCAAATATATAGTCTCCTTTCAGCCTTCAACAGTAAGCAGTCACCTGCTGACTGTTTTTACTTCATTTTCGGCTCAGGGGCTCAGACGTTTATTGTTGCCTTTAATGTCCTAGACATAAAACTTCTTGAATGCATGTGGAACGTTTTTGTGAATGAACTTCCCCTTCTCTGCGTCCTCGATCAATGTCATCTTGAGAAAGGCCACGAATTTATCATCTATCCTACATTCATTCTCTCAATCTAACTTTACCACTCACCCACACATCCCCATCATTTTTCAGATACACAAAAAATATAAGAAATACAAACAAAACCCCCATATTTTCATGTGTGCAGCTATTAAGAATTGCTGTAGTGCCAATGTGTTGGTGGTAATTCTGTTCGTGGCCCTTCTAATTTCTCTCTCTATCTCTCTCTCTCTCCTTGTATCCAAGTCCGTTTCCTGTGTGCTTCAATTTTTACTGTGTATAATGAAAGGAGCGACTCTGTGACAATGAGCACTCGACTGCTAAATCTACTTTACAGATGTAAGTGACCGACCATTTGTGTTCCAGCTCTGAATGAGAGGAATGCATGACAGTTTTGATGACAAAAAATAAAGAAGAAACGAAAAAAGTACCAGAAATATTCAGAATAGATACTGTACATGAAACAAACCACTTTGCTAAGCTGTGCGAAAGGATGATTGTACTTTCAATATCAGATAAATACTTTAACTTACGGTCTACTTTATATTCTTAGGGAAAATCTAAAGTTGCTATTGTACTGTAACTAAATATTATATATATATATTGTATGATATTCATGTACCATGTAAGTGTAAATTTAGCCGTTCAAGTTGAGTGTATCAGCAATTTCATCTTGACGCTTTTATCTATTCCTATACATGAGCCAGATATATGTATGTATAAAAAAGTGGATGTGAAGTATATATGTGTATAAATTTTTCGAGGAATGTAAAATATACATCATGATAAATCAATTTCATCGTGTACTATATTAATTATTGTATACCGGAAATGTAGAAAAACACCCAGATAATAAGGCAAAGTATATAATATGATTATATGAATATATGTATAAGAAAATTATCGTCTATATTATAAATTATACTACATATATGAATAACTTGGTTATTACGATTCTAGCTGACAAAATCTAGTATTATCACCAACTTTTAATCAACTGAACGTTCTGACAAAGACATAAACCTAAATTCTCAATTATCATTAATCATCTACGATGGTAAAGGATTTACATTTAAGATAAGTGATTTCTTCAAAACTTTGCCAAAAACCAATCACTGTTCCAGAATTTCTACACTTGAGACTATGTTATTTCGAAATTATTTCCAATAAAACTCAAAATGTTGATAAGCATATAACTGTGGCTTTCAGGACAAAACATTGCAAAGCGTCAATCATTTAAATGTAAGAAGGAGACGATTTTAATTGTAAGTTTTAAAATAAACATTTTATTCATCAAAAAAGCATCTTCACAGTTACTTTCTCTGCTACACGGAGAACAATAATAATCCAATACACTCTACACTAACAAATAGGCATTAACTTTGAAGGCCAGATCTTCGATAGACTTATTTATCTTTTACACACCTTACTTACAACTGTGTATAATAATGTCGACTACCATGCACCATTTACAAACATACGTACCTGTAACTCCTATTAGTACGTATCCCATTCCCTATTGTATGATTAAATGCTCCATTTACTATTTCTTTATCAGACAAAAATTCCCACTAAAACTTACTAACACCAGTGCACCAAAATGGATGATGTACAATCGTCATAAAAATTACATTGATTGCTATTTAATATATGCTATGCATAATATGAATAATTTATATTTTGTCTACTCAAATGACAATCATCACAGATACATAGTGAGGAGATTTTTCGAGTTCGATTTGAGTGTTTCCGACAGTGTCAAATACAATTTCTCTTGGCTTACACAGACAATGATGACCATGCCATATATACTTATACACTTTAGCGTTATAATTAGTAATTCATATAGTTTGTACATAACTCCAAGTTGATAAGGTCATCATCACCTGGCTGCATGTGAAAGGTTTTTGGAATTATGAACAAGTCTTTATAACTCTGAATATGAATCTTTTATTAATTTTATAGTGGTAGGAAAACAGGACCAGGACCAAATTTCTAAAAAAACGATAGACGTGACGTATTTAAAAGGGCGTTTGGGAGACTCTCCAAGATATGTCAATGACAGTGTTCTGAAATATATATTTAAAAATTACGGTGAAAAACTTTACATTACTAACTCCTTAATTAACTGCTTGTATATCTCATTCTGTAAATAATTACCTGTTACATCGACCACCACTGACTTCTTCCATCCGAAGCTAAAGTATCCGGCTCCTGCACCAAGGGCGACAGCAATGCATAGCCAAACATTATACGTCATAAAGATGAGCATCAAAAAGTAAGAAATGATCATCTGAACAATATGTAACACTGTCTGCCAACAATGCATCATGCTAAGGACTTTAACCCTGAAAGACGAAATAGAAAAAATGTTATGTATTTGTCAGCCATTTCACGGTTGATCTATGGAAAACATCAATAGTGAGAAGCGGTTAGCAGGAAATACGGCAGGAATCTACAATTTGATTTTTTTACTTAACAGCCCCCCGTACGGGTTTACATCGCTTTTTATTCGCTTTTGAACAGTGATCTCCACATTCCAAACCAGCGTTATTGTTCGCAATAGTTTTCGACATTTGTGACTCTCCAGAGAAAGTCGTACCCCCTACACTTGGCGAATCGCATTCGCAAGTGGTTTGTGTCAAGAACACAGGATTGATTTCACGAGAACTTGTGTCAGGAGGACTGGATAAAGAGGTAGTTCCAATTCTACAAGTGAAAGGCGTGGAAAAGCAAGGTAGATGTTTGCAAGAACGCGAAGAAAGGTATTGGGAAAAAAATCTTCCTTACTGAACGGTTTTATGAGTTTCTCGTACAGTCCCATTTTCAACAGGTAATGCAACTGTGCTAAGCTGGACAGTCTGGAAGCTATGACGGTACAGATGTTCTCGATAGAATTTCAAACCTTCGTATGCAAATGCAAGAAAGAATATGAGAACCATAGACAAAATAAGACCCCCAGTTTCAGATATCTTCCAACATTCGAAAAGTATAGTTTCCTCCACTCCGCCATGGAAGTACATCTGTCGAGGCATGGGAAACGTACTCATTGTTATGAAAACTTCAACATCATAAATCTATTAAATCTACGAATGTCTACTCCTCCACTCCAACTTGCCAACAATGCAATAATAATATAAAAAAACGTTATCGTACATGCATCATCATGTTATGGGGGTTCATTGAGGAGTCTCCGTGATTCATGGAATGATTCCCATGACCACTATGATCGCCGTGGTCATGACTGACTACTGTCGCAGGGGCAGCTGTCGCTGTCATGGAATGTCCATCATGCCCACCATGTCCTTGATGATGACTGTGGTCCATATTGGATACAGATTGTTTTCAGTAAGCGTATGAAAGTGATAAAATATAAAATGTTCGTTATTGGGCCCTCAAAAAGATCCTTTCGCTCAGTCTCTCTTCAAAATCTCCTCTTCAAAATCCAAAAACAATCTGTGAAATGTGAAATAAAAAAAATACTTGAGTAAAGCGTTAAATAAAGTACATTCAAGTCAAGATTTTCCTTATCAACCTGGCAGGTAAACTGCCTATTGACATATTAAATCTTTCCAAATACCCACAACACAAGCCACAAATTAAAACAAAATTCTCAAGACTGCAAATGAAGCCGAAAGGTAGACTTTTTAAATAAATCATGAATTCCTCAAATATCGTCGAATCGCGTCTAACAAAAAACAAAATACTCTTAATGAGCATTAAGAGCACATCCAAAGTCTAACAACCATCACGACCTAGCAGCAAACGTGTTTCTGGTAATGTGTCATCAGGAAACCTTTCAACGCTGCCACATGCACATGTGCAGCAACAGCAATTTTGTTCACGCCATCACGAAAAAATATCATAAGAAAAATGTGAAACGCTAAAAGCTCCTACATAGCAGCAATAGAATTACAAGCAGTTTTATCCCTGGGGTCTTCTAAAATCAAGAGCAATTTGTAATTGTAGCCGGATGCAGAAGTGCTGGATGAGTCCATCAATAAATTATAGCTAACACAATTGTTACACATACTGTTACACAAGTGTGCAAAATCTGCATATGCTCAATGCACCACTTACTTACACAATCAGTTCAGCGTTTTTTTCTCTCTGCAGTTTGCCGACTGGTAAGTTTTGTAATTTAAATAAATGATATGGCTCTTATGACTTCAGCTATAAATAATATAAGTATGTTATGGATAGGAATTTGACAGTTAAAGAGTATGAAACTGGACTGTATGTTTACCATAAACAAATATTGCGTATCCCATTAGCTACTGTGGTTTATTACTACTGTAATGTCAACAAGTATGTGGAAACATACAATGATGTAATTCAAGATGCGCATCACATTTTGAATTATAAACATTCACATTTCCGTAGAAATTCTAGCACCAGTTTACCTGTCTAAAACTATATAGATGGGTAGCAAGATTACAGGAAACATATCAAATAAAAAACTCGTTTTTCTTTATTGTTGTGTCTGCTGTGAATGATTCACACATTTGCACACAATGAGCTAATTAACTATTGGCGACTGGAAATTCGGTGGCTGGAGAAGAAAGAGGATTGATTACCTAAGCTAAATGTATTACATATATGGTAAATTGTGATTATTAAAACTTTGTGTGTAATGATTTTTTTAACATATAAAGCAAGACCGATACACCTAAATAGTAGAAATTATAACCATAACCCAAATCCTTACAACAATTTAAACGTACAAAAATATATTGAGAGTATAAAAATGAGGCTAAGAGAATCGCGATACACTGTTAACTTCAACACGTCTGATTTCAGAAAACTTCCAATCCTATATCACAGACAACACAACATTTTGAACCTAGACCTGCTGACATGACATTTGATCTGAGTTTGATATGAATAAACAATTTTATAAAACATTTGCAGATCTCATCCTATTCTCTGCAACTCCATGAAGTGCATAGTGCAGGGTCAATTTTAATACATATACAACATTGCGCAAAATCTCAGTTAAAAATATTCAGAAACTGATAATATAATGATATACTAACTGCCTAACTGGAAATCCTTTCAGCAAAAAATCGTAACAAAATTCATGACGCTGGGTAAAGTATGAAAACAGTATATACGGTTCACTGAATTAAACATCACTTGATTAATTTTTACAAAAGCACTGTCTCATTCATTTGGCAATAAGGACATTGCAAATGCAGACCATGATGACCACAAATGAGCTATGTACTGTACATCGTACATCACATCAATTTAAAGGTTTAATTGAGCACGTAAGGAGACTCTTCACCCACCATATGCAAAACTGAACTTGAGTTTATCTCTGGTGCTTTGTACAGAAACCCTAGACCTATATACTTATCAAAATCATAAGATAAAAGCAATTTCATAGATTTTGTTTTTTAACCCTTTAATCCACACAAAATGCTTCTCCTGTTGGACTACCGCAACTCGTACCCCTGATATTATTTACCCCGACTAATTAAATCTGTGCCACAGATCAAATATAAAAATGACGACATCATAGAGCGGTAAGTCTGTGTGAGTAATTACTAATAACTCATCAGTTCATACTGACTGGAGTACGTATCGTATCAGTCGAGGGCCGGAAGCAATGAAGATACACCTCGAAATTGTATCGATACATATTTCTATTGTGGGGCAGGTGGCTGACATTCCCTCATGTGTCATGAGCCGTACGTTTCATATCGGAAGATCACAAATCCTCTAAAAGCAATGTAATAATGGAACACACAGGTCCTAGTCCCATGTTCAGTAATATGAAACGCTTATTTCCAATGATCTATAATAAAGGTCTATGCTTATTGCCGTTTACTCAACAACACCCGAATCAAACGAGAAGATTACTGTTCCACTTTCTTTGCATCAAACAAAGATAACCTATCAATTTTCCTGCTGCTATTATACTATAGATTTTTCAGTGAACGCTTTGTGGTGCTTCCGGAGTTAGCCTATAAACTATTCAGCCCTGCAAACAACCACGAACAAGTTACAAGTCTTATGCTTCTCAACATCGATAAAATAATGAGTCCCTTCAGTAGCCGTTATAAATGGGCAGAAATGTTCATTGATTCACTGATTCGGGTAATTTTACCTGAGTGAGTAAATATATGATACACACGTACTGTTACTCATAAACAAATACTCACACTCACTTCTTGTCAGGATGAATGACGAGACTCAAAATGCAAACATTCATTTTGATTGTCGATCACTGCAGTAATGAAGCTTGAACCACAAGTCATACATATAAGAATTTTGGTATTTAATGTCGCTGTCAATTCATTCTGAAACGTACCTTCTCCAGAATAGGATATTAATACTATTGCGACGCAATGACGCAACTTATGCCAATTGCCAGATAGAACCTCTCGAATTAACAGAATTAACGTCATACAGAAGTAAATGAATCGAACGATGTACAATACTCAATGCTTACCTTCCAGAATCAAGATGTGTAACTTATCTCACTAAACGAATCACCAAATCCGTCGACAAAAATCAAACGCTTTTATTTTCAGAAACTTTCTATTTCAGGTATGCACCACACAGACATATTTGTGCACTCATACTATACTATACTATGCACCCCCAAGTTTGTCATCAGGGGGTAATCAGAATTGAGTAAGTTACTGCAAAAATCTCACAGAAAGATACTCATGAACGCACAAATGATTCTTCACCAGCTTCAGCACAACGGCGAACAGTACTTTTGCTTTCAAAGTGTGCGCACAAAGATAATAGCTCAAGCCTATAAAGTTTATGTAAAAAAATAAAAGACGCTATCACGCATGAAATGTACAAAAGATAAAGAGCTGGTTGTTACATAGACGTACTTATATGTATATAATTAAAGTGGATGACTGCATGTAACTGGTTACATATGAAGCTTTCGACAAATCTGCTTTATGAATTGCATCCTGCATCAGTTTGTTAAGAAGCTTTGAATTGCAGCAACATTGTCTACTTGTGGTTTGATTTGCATAAAAGGATTTTTTACTTACAAAAAACATGCTACTGTCATATAACCTTGCCCAAGGCACACACCAACCAACTCTTCTAACTCTAAACCCTACACTTTAATTGGCATAGATTCGACTCTGCCATGTCACACTATATCAGGTTGATTTTATTTCATTGCACTAGAGGATTAGAGAAAGGCTCTCATACTCATGACGAGTCTCAATGCTTGTTTCTTAAACAAATGTAATATTGCAGATTAGTTCAAAATGCATATGCTGAACTAAATAATTTTGCAAAAAAAAACAATCACCACAAGATACAATTGGCACGGAATGTAGAATTTGCATGCGTATGGAGCATTATAACTTGCTACGAAGTTCAATATAATTTAATCGCACCCGTCAGTAGAGTACCAGCATATAAATTTATATCCCTGGGATATATATTTATATCCCTGAAAGGATATAAATTTATATCCCTAGGGATATATATTTATATCCGCGGGGGAAAATGAGATTGTTTTTGTATTACGAGGATATCCCTAGG
>JAHZNA010003487.1:0-12134 GCA_027743935.1 Sinodicranocentrus sp. ZH6
AATGCTATCACTACAAAATCCAGCCAGTTCCAGGCATCCCGCAGATATGTAAATTTTTCCAGAATGAATCCTCTCGCAAATACTTTGACAGCAGATTCAAACGTGTAGATTGCTGTGAATACGACTCTGCACAAAATAATATTTTTTGTTTATTAAAAATTAGAGGTGCTCAAGAGAAGGATTAAAAATATTTATAATATATATAATTAGTAGGACTCACTCTGTTGACTCAGTAAACGGACTAGATGGCATTATCATGACATAACAGTTGGCTAAAATGGTGGTGATAATGATGAGCGAAAACAGTCCATGTGTCAAAATCGCAATTGCCACTCTCCTCACTGGATTAAAAGGGCTTAGACAGTACATTGCGTCATGAGCGCTAAAACGAAAAATGCCCTTGCTTTTCGTCACAATGACGAAGCTCTGTAAAAATTAAAATGGTTAAAGGAATATTTCGAATTAAATTGATTTCTTGGAACTTGCTGACTTACTGGAATGTGGGCGTACCTGTATATACATTAATTAAAGCTTAGTTCAAAAATAAGATACTGAAATTGTTGAAAATGGGATGTGAAGCTTATTAACGATAGTAAATTGTGATTGATTAGTCTTACGGCTTTCTTCTTCGCCTGTTCATTTCCATAAGTGATGTTTCACGAAGTGGAGGGGGATGTCAGTGTGCAACAAGAATTTAAAAATATAGTTTATCTTTCTGAGGATTATTATTGTTTTAATTAGATTTATTTACGCAAAGATACACAACTATAATGGAAACTAGAGCTGTGTCAAATTAAAATGAAAACAATCTTTTAATTGTCCTGTTTTAACGTAGTAGAGAAGAAATTTGCTTCAATTTCCACGCAAGAACAGTTAAGAAGGAATTATACGGAAATAAAAAATTAAACGCCCCCATAAATTTCGAAAGAGTTTGAATTTTAATACAAGTATTAACATGTTTTATCTATTAAAGTAAAATAAATAGAGTAACAGCATAAATGTCGCATTAATTTAAACTTCAAATGTGCTTTTTAGATCCCCATTAACATTAATTTGTAATTAAAATATTTTATAAATATTATTTCCCACATTGTGAGTCTTCCTAATAAGTAATCAAGTGAGCTATTATTTTAAGCAAGTGAATTTATAATTTAGGCATTTCATCTCATTTAAATTCAGCTAACTAGCAAAATATATGTTTCCCTTGAGTATAAATATAATATACTTATAGCCACAGCATAGCAGAGGAAAAAGAAGGGAAGAAGCAAGCATGAATAAATAGCATAATATGGTCATTTGATTATTGATTATAGGTATAGTGGTAGGATATATATGTAAATTCGCGTAGTAAAAGAAAAGCAGAGCAGGAGACAGTGGAGGAGGAGGGCAAGCACTTACACTTTTGATTAACTCCATGTCATATATTTTCTGTAATATTTAAATTAACGACGATCATAGACTTACCTTTATTTCCAGCTTAATGGCTTGTTTTCAATGCATGTAAGTGAATGACAGTCGGGAATTTAAATGTCACAGAAATAGTTGAAATTGAGTTAATCAGTATTCAATCGTATTTTCAATATTCACTACGGCATGCTACAGCACGGCAGAGAATTTTTTTCGAAAATGCTTTCCGCAAAGGAGAGTACTCGTCCTGCAAGCTTTATGACAGCAATGCAGCTATTTGAGAAATTCTATCAGAAACCCGATTGACAAATAAAGAGCAAACTAATTGTATGTCTAAATATTGCGCATAATTTTAATGAGAAGAATTCTCTGCAGTAAACAAATGTCAATTTTCAATAACAACTGGGAGCATTATTTCCTGCAATTTATATTTTCTTCTTGACAAACTAAATAGTCCAATTTTGGATATGAGTTCTAATTGCCTAATTTTTTCAAAAAATAAATGGGATGTTTTATGTGTGCTGTCGGTGTGGGTCGGAATTCAGTTTATAACTTGTGATATGACATTTGACTGCATGATCGATATTTGCTCGGGATTTTTTGCTTTCATTTATAACTGTGGGGATATGGTATTGAATTGTTGGGTTTTTAGAAATATTCTTATGCTTTAAAGCACATTTTACATGAATAGATATCCCCTTTTTTTCTATAAAAAATCAATAGTTAACATTTCCTTTTCCAGACAAAAAACACACCCATTTTTTATATATTTTTTAAAATGACGGCAACTTTCAACTCTAAAACTTATAATGCTCATTTTAAACTAATTACTGTAATTACATTACCTCCTCCTCAGCCTTTTTAATCTTGTACTCCTCAATTCGCTCCTTGATTGCTTTTGCAGACTCCCTTGTAAAAGGCTTAAAATAGGCAGGGCGGTCGGGCAATGAGGAGAGGTCGGATTGAATGGACATTTTGTCCAATATCTTCTTTTTCACTTCACTCAACTTTTCCACTTTTTCCTTCTGAACTCAATCATGATAGCTGAACAAAATATTTTATAAAATAGATCACTATTTTTCACACATTTTAAATTCACAATATCCAATAATCACACTATTTTTGGATGGAACAAACGAACAAAGTATGGAACGGTGAAAGAAAATGTGTGGGGATGGATTAGGGAACAAATGAGTGTGGATTGTTATTTACGCAAGAGACCAGAATTTCACACGAAACAACAATGTATTTTCAGCGAAGGAGAAAAAGCAGAGCAACCTCTGCGAAAGCTTCCGGCAGACTGTTGCTTTCTTTTTTAGCTAGAGACATTGGGAGAGAGAGAAAATACCGCATTGGGTGAGGCTCCCATATAACTGCAGAGTACCGCATTGGCTATATACGCTTTGTAAATATTTTAGTGGAGCGGAGAAAAGAAATGAATAGGGTGGAATGGAAATAGGGAGTTTTGGTGAGCTGGAAAATCCAGGCTTTGTATGTGTTTATGTATATCTGGGTGCTTTTGCCTTGCTCGATATTTTTCCCCAGGATCTGGAATTCTTCGGAATGTACTTTGTTCAGAGGAGTGTATTCTGGATGGCTTTTTTGTGGCTATTGAATTACAATTACCATTGTAAGTGAGTACAGAGAAAAATGAAGTGGAAAGAATTTTTTGTTTGTGTGTCTGTATGTCTGTCTGTCCTGCGGCTGGCGGACGGAGATGTAATTTTTAAATGGGAATTAGAGTTGAAAGCTATTTTTAATGAGATTTATTGCAAATATTAGTTTGTTTGAAGATTATGTCTTAAATTTAACAATGGCTGATTAGGGCCGAATTTAAAGATAAACAAGAAATGTAGCAATTCGTGTTTAAAAAATTTGAAAGGACTGAATAAACACATTTTTGCTGTTATTTATGATTTTGCAAGATTAAGTAAACATCTAGTAAAACGGTTAACATGCTTAAAGTCAGTGGCTAAAATTCGTTAAACCGTGCATTTCATAATAATTAAAAATACAAATTCTCATGAATATTGCATTTGCTATTGTCTAGAGAGAATTAATCAAAACTGAGTAATTCAAGCTACTAAATTTTTCGAATTTTCGATTTAATTATTTTGATTATAAATAAAGTGTAATTTCATTCTCTTTATTGTAATTTTCATGAAATAAATTACGTCATTATCCGCTCTTGACATTGCAGAACTATAAATTGGCGTAAAAAATATAAAAATCGGAACATGAATGTATCTGCTACTTTACTTACACTCTGCTAAGAAAAGTTTATTTTTAATGTGGAGTGAACAAAAATGTTGCTAATGAAATTTTTTCTGGGCTTACTCGTGATGGATAAGCAATATAACTACAAACACGTGTGGACCTTATGGGTGTCTTCAGTGACAAAATCAGTGATTTAAGCGATAACCAATGCATAAAAATAACATTTATCGTGATTCCGTTTTCAATTGTTTCATAAATCCACTATTACTACCCATTCTTACAAATTAATTGAATTGTTGTTATTTCTATAATCTCAAGAATGTGCTCTTCTATTCCAATATTGTTCAACGTGGAGAGGATACACACAAACACACAATTTAATTCCATTTACCTTTCTCTCCAAATTTAAATTATGTGTATTTTAGCAATATGTGGAAGGAATGCCAATATTTTTTTTGCCTGAGAAAATTTATTTTTATTTCATGAGCCAGGCTAGGAATAGCTTCCCTCGTATTTTCAAATAGGACCAATGCACCTTAGATTTGAAAAGTCAGAGCCCGGATGAATATTGAACATTGTATTTTCCAAGAGTTTTCCATGAGCCTAACAGCCTGAAAGAAAAATTCTTGTTTTTTAACGGAAATAATCACTCCCCCAAATATTCAGAGGACAATATGACTTTGAAGTTTTTTTCTCATTCGAGGAAAAAAATCAATAATCCTCTAGGCTAAAAGTTGCATGATAAAAAAATTTGTCTTGAGCAAGTCATGCACCACTCCTCATAGTAAAAAATACCGTGGGGCTTCACCATGGTGCACCAGATGCTTTAAATACAATAGCAAAGAGCTCTCAACATTCGCGATGCTTGAACTTTTATTTGCATGGTATAAGAAAAAAGCACGAATAAAAGAATGACATGCATGCAAAAACAATTCCCCCTTCTGTAATTCTCTGGATGGATTGATGAAACCAAAATCTGTTGATGGTCTGTATCAACCAAAAGTATTGATTGGTGTTAAGTCCCTCATGGATAATGTGACAAGAGACTAGGCTAAAAGTTGCATGATAAAAAAATTTGTCTTGAGCAAGTCATGCACCACTCCTCATAGTAAAAAATACCGTGGGGCTTCACCATGGTGCACCAGATGCTTTAAATACAATAGCAGAGAGCTCTCAACATTCGCACTGCTTTAAATTTTATTTGCATGGTATAAGAAAAAAGCACGAATAAAAAAATGACATGCATGCAAAAACAATTCCCCCCTTTTGTAATTCTCTGGATGGATTGATGAAACCAAAATCTGTTGATAGTCTGTATCAACCAAAAGTATTGATTGGTGTTAAGTCCCTCATGGATAATGTGACAAGAGATATCCTCAATTTCCGCTGATTGTAGTGGACTACCCAAATCTAAGAAGACGCGCTCCATTAACTCAGCACTCATAGGAACAGCGTACTTTCTCTCGTTTCCGGATTTTTTCATGAAAGTAATGAAGCTGGAATTGTTCTCTTGGAAACTTTGATTCAAGAGATGTGAAATCCCACGTATTTTGAATTCTGTTGAGTACCGATCATCTGGACGCCATAGAGTCTCCACTTGGTAAAATATTTTATAACCATTTTCCTGGAGTTCTTTTAATGAACCTATTGCCTTTGGGGGTTCTGGCGCCGTCATCTCACTTGTTATCATGTTTCCATGCACGGTCCACATTGCTACCCCACAGCAGAGTAGGAAAAGTTTAAATTTATCGATATGGTTGGATTTTTGAATGTGCTGTTTTATAAACTCCTTTTTCAAAGTTATCAAGCCACTTACTACTATTCCTATTGTAATCCCAATCTCAAGTCAAACACTTGGAGTGAATGGTTGCACCCAAGTGAAGTAGTAAATCTTCAACGTTGTTCCAGATATGTTTACTGGGGGGTCCGCAGTATATTAAATATTCCTGCGATGTCTTTTACGATGTCATCATTTGCATTTTATTGACTAACCCTTTTGAGACTAATCCAAAAATATGTGGGAGCTTTTTCTTGGTGTAAGTAGGAAAGTTATTTTCATCAATTATTTTAAAAAAGATATTGGGAACTGATGATAATTTGTGAAGTTTTTCAGGTTGTGCAAGTAGATTAGAGTTAGCTAAAGTAATTAACAATTTTTCTTGATCACAATAATTGTCACAAATGATGCTACCTATAATGCTGTTTAAATGATTAAGAATAACTTTTACTGTAAGAATGTTTAGTAAATGAGCCGGAAACCGTATTTGAGAGAAATCGTTGGTGCCGACGATTAAGACAAACATGGTTAGCAATGTGTTTGTAAATTTCGAAAATGATTTAAAACAGAAAGGATTATTACAGAGGATTATGTTAGTTTGTGCCGCAAACTGAATTACACTTTCCCCTCGACTAATAATTCCTGTGAAATTTGGTGATAGTACAGTTCGTCTTAAAAATCAAACTGAATTCCACCCAGCTTGTTGAAGTATTTCGGACCGAAATTTTTTCAGATGAAAGTGAATAGTTTTCAGTTAAAATATTCGAAAAATATTTCACTTGAGGTATGTCCCACTCAACATTGTCACCATAACTGAATTTACAAGCTAAAAGTAAAATTGCCAAAATGAGCTTCATTATATTTCCAAAAGGACCAACTGTGACAGGATATTAGCAGATGTGGAGAAAATAAAAGACTGCTTGTATGAACACAACACAAGATAACTTCGTACTGAAAAAAAACCAAAAGGATAAAAATATCGATTACGGAAATATGTCAGTGGAAATTTTCTTACTCAAGTAAGTATCTCAGCAGGCAAACAAACAGGATTACTTTCAGAGATATTAATGTCTGTATTAATTTTCAAGCTATATAATGCTAAATAGTTGAGCATATTTTTTTTCGTGTGGAACATTTCAGATATCGTCAAGCTTGCATATCATTCAGGATTTTATCCAGAAGAAAGAAACCCGGGATTTTTATACTCTTTTGGCTCACACCTCGTGGAGTCCTCATTTGGAACTGACCCAGTTTGACATTCGCACCGGCGGAGTTTATTGCAAAAAGACCTTTCGGCAAGTTTTTCCATTCGGGTCTTCCACGGCTAAGCCTCTCGTACACCCACACACTTTTTTGGAAGGGTTGGATTCCAAACTGTAGCAGTCACGGTCTTCCTGTAGGCATTGTGCCTTGTCTTCGCAACTGTCCCCAATCCTGTATTTCGGCTCCAGACAGTCGGTTCCGTCAGATTTGGCAACGTAGCTGTCATTGCAATGACAATTTCTTAAACCGAAGAAGCGATAGGGACAGTAAGACTTTTCAGGAACACACTCAAAGTCACTCTCGCAATACTATCCAATCAAAGAATGCCATCTTGGAAAATCCTAACTTTTAGCCACTCCAGCGACCACGGCGAGGAGGATGAGGACTGTCAATCTTGACGTATTCGTCATGAAGAAAAACGTTTTTTTTTACTTTACCAGGAAAATTTTTGTGAATGGCTCAAGTTAAAGTTTTACACTTCAATATATATTCAAGCCTACGTGGTCAACGAGATCAAGTGTTGTGTGTATATAAAGTAAGTTGTGACGTTGTACTTTTTCTCAAGTGATTAATAAGTTTTGTAGGTTGTAAAACAGTTATTTCTGAACATGATAGACGACAAAGTTGTCAATCAATTAAATCAATAAGTGCTAAAGAAATTGAATCAACTATTAGTTTTTTATTACTTAGGATTTCCCTAATTTCCTTTATTAATGATAAGAGGGTATATAAACACGATAGGTGGCATTTATTTAACTTTATGCTTTTGATCATGAAAGACCGCATTTTTAAGTGCATGAAACAAAGTTTTCAAACTGCTTAGTTTCTATCATATCCACTAGTCCACGTCATTTTGTTGGAACTGTCAATTTCAGTTATTCAGGTATTTTATGTTCTCAAATTTAGTATTTCAAATGTAATTTTTGTAAATGTAAATGTGTAATAGTAACAAGTGAACTGTTCACTCGACACAGTTTTTACACTTTTGACAAATTGCTAATGATAAAGTTACATTTTCTGAATAAATTGTAATTCATGCAGGATTTTACCCAGCAGACAAGAAATTGAAATTTTTATTTTGACCGAGGCACACACAAGGTGAGGTCGTCATTCGGTTCTGACCCAGGACTACACTGGCAGCGGTGGACTACATCACAAAATGACAACTCTCCCATCTTTACTGAGCATTGAAGGTCCAACTGACAATTTTCACCGATGTGCTCTCTTATCCTGTGGCAAGCTTGTCCATTCGGGTCTTCCACGGCTAACCCTTCCGTGCACCCACAGACCATTTGAGAAGGGTCAGATTTCAAAGGGTAGCAGCCTCTGTCTTCTTCTACGCCTCCAAGGAGACACTGCGCCTTGTCATCACAACTATCTCCAATGTTGTGTTTCGGATCAAGACAATCTGTAAAGTCGGATTTGGTGACGTAGTCATCGTTGCAAGTACAGGCAGTATACATATCTCCAATGTTGTGTTTCGGATCAAGACAATCTGTAAAGTCGGATTTGGTGACGTAGTCATCGTTGCAGGTACAGGCAGTATACCCAAACCAGCCAAGGTAGCAGTACGACCTTTCAGGAAAGCCCACACACCACCCGTCATTCTCGCAGGGTTCTCCAATTAAAGAAGGTCCGAGTGGAGATGAAGCCAAGCTATGTGCCACTCCAGTGACCACGGCGAGGAAGATGAAGACTGTAAATCTTGAAGGGTTCATTATGAAGAAAAAATGGAAAGCTTGACTTTACAAATATAAATGATTTGTGTGAATGGTTAAAGTTAAAGGCTTGCATCCCAATTTATACTAAAGCGTATGTAATCAACGAGGTCGAGTGTGGCGTGATCTTCAATGTTCAAGTGTTTGGGGAATTACTCAAGTAAATAATGCTCAAGTGCTTTGTTATGTTTGGAAAGTAAAATGTAAAAATATGTCAATAAAAATATCGTAATTGAGTAAATCCTTGTAAAGTTGAATGTCATCAATGTAATCATTCATCAATCTCATACATTAAAATTGAGCAATACATTGATGGACTAATTTTTCCTGTCTACCTGTGTGGTTATCATTGATAACCTTTCATGGCCAAACCAAGTAGCGACAGCACAAGGCTTATCTCATGCATGGGAATTCCGAACAAAATAATTCGACCAATTTCTCTCTTGACCATTATACTCTCTCGACCTTGTACTTTGATCTTCAAGCTCATGATCACCTGACAAAAGCAATCACAGATAGTTAAATGCTTCAGTGATGATAAGTGGACTGCAGTTACAGGTATGGTGATATTAGCAGAGTATAAATACCGACTCATAAAACACTCCGAGTCATAATTTGTTCAGATATTCCACCTCTCAAAAACACAATATTTTTTGTCTTTCCCATCATGTACGCAAAATGTCTTCTCCCTTTCGTCTTCTTCTTAGCTTTGGCGGAAGCTGCAAAGCTGAATGGAGCCATTCCTCTTGGAGACATACCTCCTGGAATAACTTGCTCAGTAGATGAAGACTGCACCGGAGGCGAAGAGGGTCGCTCTTACTGTGGAGCATTTATGTGGGGCTATCTATGCATGTGCAACAAGGGCTACCTCGAAAATCAGGCTGGGAGTGACTGCATCGCGAAGAGACAAATGAACCAAACTTGTGAGGAATATGTGCAATGCATGATCGGCGGAAATCGAGACGAACATGGATGTCTTCCTTCAGATGCAAATCCTTCAGAAAACGTTTGCCGCTGCAGTGATTTCGGAGTGGCAGAGCCAGGTCAACATTGGTGCTACAGGAAGGCGGAAAAAGTTGGCTATTCGTGTGAAATCCAGCTTCAATGCACAACCAGTCTTGGCGAGCTGAGTAGGTGTGATGAGATGGTATGTAAGTGCAAAGATGGGGCAGAGCCTAACAAGGAGCAAACGGCTTGTATTCCAACCAACCATTCTACTTTGGGTTAAATTTATTAAAGTGTCAAACCTCTATATTGTCATTTGTTTGAAGAAATATTTAATTAATCTATAATTTAAATTGGCAAATAAAGGTTAATTGTAATGAATTTTTATACTATTCCTTTACAAGGCATTATTTTATTTTTCGTTATTTTCATGTTTATTAGCCAACTTCTAAGATTCCTTTGACTGGACCCTTAGGTGTCCAAGCTAATGCTCCAATTATGTTTCCATATATAGTTTAAGTCTAAACAAGTTCTAGATGCCGGATTATAACTGGTAACTCAAATAGGAGGAAGTTTATTCCTTGAAAGTTTGTAATGTGAGCCATGCACTTTTGAAAAGGAGCAAGATATTCGTTGAGATTAGAAATAGTTGGAAATTTCCATGCTGGAGGGGTTCCCTCGTAAAATTTCCGAGCTTTTGGAGTCAACTTTGGGAATTTGTTTGCTTAAATTAACTCCTTTGGGGTGCCAAAGTAAGAAAAAGTTTTACTCCAGTTGGGAGCTCTTGCTGCTGACAAAATTTGAATGTTTACAACAAAGAGGATTGCTGATAGCAACAATTTTACTTGGCTGAGGATTTTGAAGTTTGAAAAACACTTCAAATAATATTGAAAGGAAAATGCTACTTCAATGTTGTCACTTGGAGTGTTATTTGAGAGGAATAACTGAAAAGCGAGCATTCATTGGATGGAAACTCAACAAATTTTTAAACTATATTTTTGGTTCAGTTTGATATTTTGAAATCGTACAAAGGACGGAATTCAACATAAAAAATCACACATTCCACTTTATCGCAATGTTAAATGATGACAATAAAATCTTTATCTTGGATGAAAGGTGCTCAAGTAAGATCCCAAAAGTTGAACGTTTGTTTCTAGATGCGATCCCAAAATTCTGATATTTGTGACGTTGTGGTACACTGACGACAACAGATTTTTCGAAGGGTTACCCAACCTGTGACAAAATGGTAGGGCAAAGCTATCTATATGAAGATGGACAAGATGCTTCACGTAGCTTTTGGCGGTTTTCAAGGTTCACAAGAAAAACAGTAACTTACAAGCTTTGACTTTGCTTAAGCTTGCCAGAGAGTGGAAATGGTAAATGAGGAACAAAAAACCAAAAATTTCCGAGGACGGTATAAAGTTTCAAAGTCTGGAACTCAGAGGGTCGTTTTGGGATGTAAAGTCATCAAAGTAATAAAACAGTCGAAGGATTTTTCTGTAGTAGTCACTCTACCAGAATCACAATCCGGTTATTCACACACGAGTCTTAACGGCATTAAATTTAAATAAAATTTACTTTGGTTTTGTTATGTCGCTCATATCTGAAAAACAATTTCGTGAAAGTAATTAAATGTATGTGTGGAACAATCAACAATTAAAATTGAAGCAGCATTGTAGGCTGAATTTAATTTGCCAATAAAACAATAATTAAGGGTTTATCAGGTAACGACCAATTGTGATGTTTAAGTAGTAACTTGATTCGCAAAAAAACCTTTCGCAGAGAAGCTATATCCTTTTTCTTGGAATAGAGAATGAATTTCTGGAAGCAAGTCACATTTTGGGCTGTAATTATTGCATTAGTCACGGACGTAAGTTTTTATTCACCATATTCAAAATATTAATTTTTAGTAAAAAATATTTAAGCTACTTTTGGTTTAGGATATTCTCGACATCACTGTAGATGAAAGGATGAAACCTAAACGTACAAAAGTTTCTGGTGGTCTTTGGGGGAAAGTATTTGGATAAGACAGGAAGGAATTAATAGGATTAAATACGTGTGACGTATTGTAACGAAAAATAAACATGCTCAATAAACATATAGATTAAAAGTAACAATTTATTTATTTTTGAATAAACCGTTTCAACAACTTAATGTATACTAAATAGCAAGTTTAACTGACATTCTCCTAATGATCATTCAGTTTTTTGTCGAAATTCCTAACTAATCCAGTGGCTAGTTTGGTAAATGAGAAACATTGTTCTCATAATTAACATTTTGTGCAAACGGCCGGGACAGCTGTGTTTTTCCCAAGCCCATTAACTGATCTAAAGTGCTTGATAACTGCAAGATTTTACTCTGATTCAATAATTTCAGCCAATCTTCAAGTTTATTTTTCTCCCCTCAAATATCGAGCAAGGAGTTTGCACTTACCTACTTAGTTTTTAATTCAGAGCATTGTTCTTGTAAATCAAATAAAAGTCGTAATAAATTCTGCGGGCTAGAGCTGCCCACATTATGAAAATAATACTGTTTTCTTATATCTTGGGATTCATGATGTCACAGCTGCTTCACATGCATTCAAGACCTTCACCTGAGGCAAATGAGTCTTGCAACGTCGAAGTTTTCTTCTCTGAAAGAACTCTGGTAAGGGAGTGTTGATTGGTCTCCATTAAAAGGCCAATACGAATGTCACAGGCAACGTATTTTCTTACGACAAGATGCGACGCCTACAATATTCTTTCTATCTCTTTAAAAATGGAACAGTTGTGGTTGGTTGTTGTTGGAGGATATAAACTTGTTTTGAG
>JAHZNA010003488.1:0-33456 GCA_027743935.1 Sinodicranocentrus sp. ZH6
TTAAAATGCTAAAAAGTAAAACTCGAGAAAAAAATGCGGTAAAAGGATGTGCCTCCTTCCAAAGTCGAATTCCTACTGAGGAGCTTAGGTCATATTACAAAAGGCTAATTTTGAAAGGGGGATTGTGTAATTGGGTGCAAGTTGACAGCCATATTGAGGAATAACATCATGTAACTAGTTTACTCGTGGTGGTATAGTGCTAAATTGAACTTTTTAATCTTGTTCATCACATTAATCACATTTTTCTTATGCTCTGATCAAGATCATCATGGTAGAATTTCAATAAAGCCATAAAAATCCCCACTCGACCCGTGAACCGAGTGGAATTCAAGTGTTGGGGTTTCCCCATCAATCATGGTTTGCTAGTTGAAGCAAGATTGTTGCGTAAAAATTGCATTCATCCTTGCTCTTCGAGATGTCTTGCTTGATACAGATCCAGTCTTTAGTATGGGGATGGAATGCATAGCATGCGCTTTGATGATAGATAATAATCACGTGATATTTATATTATAATGCTTGTTTTATTCTAATTTTTTATTTTAAACCCAACACCAAAAACATGCAATAAAGGGAAATCATAAAATCCAGTTGAGAATGTTGGGATTACCAGATTAGCAAATTAAAGGAATTTGATGAAACCGTTATTTCCCCGCCCTCAAAAGTGTTCACATGTTTTTTACAAGATAATAATTAAATTAGAAGCATGCGTAAACTCCGAAACAAGGGAGAATTCTTGACAAGTTTCACATTTTTCTTTTCCCTTCAACCCCATCGCTTTCACCTTGATAAAGGTCAACTATCTTGAATAGTATTATGTTTTTTTCCTTGTCAAAAGTATACAATTTTTTAAAAAAAGTGCAATATCTTCCAATTTACAGTAGTCCTTTCCGGGAACTGGGAGTAATGAAAAAGTCATAAGATTTTTGCACTCTACTGCACTTGTGACCTTTTTAAATGACGAAGAGGAAAAAAACAACGCATAAAAATCTACAACTTTCTTCTACGAAAGACAAATTCCTGTTGAAAGTTGATAAGTTCCTAACAATTTTCAACCACTTAAGCCACAGGGGGCTTTTTTCCCTATCACATCACATGGTAAATGTACACATGCATATGACTCCTTGCATGTCAATCATATTCGAGGAGAGTAAAAATCCAATTAAAGCGAGCACATCACAGTTTATATCTCCCATATAAGCATATCATAATGGGTAATATGCAATAATCATCTATTTTCTTTTAACCTGATTTTCTCGGAAACGACAAGTCCCCCTTGTGTAAATGTTTTTTTGAGCCACTATCTTTGCGTCACTCCTTATGCCTATATGATAGAAGGAGAGAGGAGAGCAAATCAAATTGTGGGTAATGTCTTCTATAAATCATATTGCAAACTAGGTACTACCTACCTCCTCATTTGACAAGACAATATGTGAGAATGTAGCAATTTCAAAGTAAACACAATGAAAATTTCCCTAAATAGAGTTTTTATGTGGAGAGTTCTTCTCTACTTTCTGGAGGCGTGGTGGCTTAATGGGTGCTTTAATAGAGATTTTTGTCAGAGATAAATATCGCATATTAGTCTTTCTCCCACTTTTGCACTGCGCGTGTGATATTATGAGGCTACTGTGTGCTCTTGATGAAGATGACGATTGAGACGCCTTCATTTCACATTGTTGGCATGTAGCTCATAAACTCATATCATATTTATTTGCAATATACAATATCGAACTTTTGAACACAGTTATTATGCATGTAGAGAAAAAAAGCGTAACAAGCAACAGGTTTTTATTTCTCTACAGGTGCAACAGGTCATCCCAGAGGGTGAGCAGCTTTGTCATAAATTTCACCTAATCAAATTTCCATAGAAATTTTTTTCCTGTGTGATGACACCCATTGGACTGCAATAATATGTCTTTTGTTAGAGTTTTTTCGTAAAAAGAAATTTCAATAAGAATGAAGTAGACGATGGCGAGACGGAAAAAATTGTAAATCAATCACAAAATTGGCTCATGTTCCTCATGCTCGTATCCACTTTTGCATAAGAATGGCATTATTAGGAAACTTATTGTGGATGAATGAATAGCATTATGGCGTCTACCTCAAAGGTAATTAGGAAACGCTCAAATTCCCGTTCTCGTCAGATTAAAACGACGACCTTGTCCTCACTCTCTGTGTCATCGGAGTCTCAGTCTGAAACGGATTTTGTGGGTTTGCTAGATCCCCCGTTGAAATCAAGGTTTACCTCGGGAAATTTCCTTAAAGCGGGTAAAATCATTCGAGCGATTAAAAATTCAAATGGGATAGTAGAGGACCGTCCTGTATTTTGGAGTGATGAAGAAAGAATTCTCACATATGAGTTGACTGTTGCGATCCTCAAGTATTCCAGTTTTCTCAAGGAAGCCCTGGAGAAGAGCAACTTTTACATGAAGAACCCTCAACTTCAAGATGTAGGTCAGGAGGAGATCCTTGTAATCTTGTATGACTTGATTGAGCGGGACTTTCGCGTCTCTACGGAAGATACTCCGTTGCCAGAGGCTTTCTCTAGGTTGCAAAACGCCATTCTGGAGTCCAAAACCAAGCTAATGGCACATATTGCAAAGTTAAGGATTAAGCACGAGGCTCCTACGTTGGAAAATTTGCTACCTACAAATCTTCGCCATCAGCATAACATTGATAAAAATCCACTTTACTTTTGGATTAACATGAAAAAGGTGCAAATGGCAAAAATTGTGGTAGCGCTGAAAATCCACGGACTACAGGAAACTCGTTTTGAGGATGACACCCTTATCCAGCAACATCTTTTTAGCGTGTCTCAACTTCACCCGGATTTGATTCGGATGAATTCCAGCAAAGCGAATACAATGACAAGCATGCCTATCTTTCGTGATGGGTATATTGTCGTCCAAGACAAGTCAGCTTGCCTTCCTGTGTACGTGTTGGCGAAAGCTTTGTTCTTTAAAGAGGCACTATATCATCGTGGCTCAGGATTGGAAAGTTTGAATCCTTTTCCGAACGGGGAAGGACTTCAAAATCCATCAGTCCCACCACCATCTTCGACTGAAGTTATAGAGGAATGGTATCAAGGAATACTGGAAGGTGCAGGAAAACACTTTTCAAAGCCAGACTGTGTCGTGGTCACACACTGTGGTCACGGACGAAGTGCAGCACATCTCGCCATGATTCTTGCGGAAGCAGTACCTCGATATCTAAGTAGGTCTGTAAATATGTCAACAACGGGAACTGATCTGGTAAAAGCGATTAAGCAAAAGTTTGTATATCGGCCACCATTAACTGTCGTTGTATTTGGGACCCCTGCAAATAAACATGAAGAAATATCCCGATACGTTAAGAAAACTTTGGGGGTGGTTAACATCAAGCTGTACTCTGCAGACTTTATGAATGTTGCTGCAAAAGATTCAAGAATAAAAGGTTGTGGTGCCATTCTTGTAAATCCACCATCTTCCGGGTCAGCCCTTAAAGATCCGGTGTCCTACATTTGTTCAGAGGGAGGGGATGAGCAGATTTTAACACAATTTTCTCAATTCGTGTCCTCTGCCACAACGGATGATAACGGGAACAAAGCAGTGTATTCACCAGATCAGGCAAAGTACTTGAATCACGCTTTAAACATTCCAAACGTGAAACTTGTGCTTTACACGACATGCTCCAACTTGGCATGTGAAAACTCAGAAGTTGTCCGAGTTTGCTTGAACGAAGCAAAACGCCGAGAGGAAACTAAAAAGTGTCAGGTTTACGCAAGTATTGTGATGCAATCCCATTCCAAACAGTTTCGGGATACATCATTTGAAGTCGTCAACTTGGACAGGCTCATGGAGGGATATGAAAAAGAAGAATGTTTAAGCGGTAACTTTGTCGATATGCATCCGTCAAGTGCTTGTAGTGGAGTATTTATGTGTCTTATTCGTAGACGAGATAAGAATGTGAGTATGGCCAAAAATCCAGTGAAGCAGTTTGTCGCATCTCAAATTAAAGTCAAGGCATCTCACGATAGCGAATGGAGCTATACTGGAATGCAAAATCTTTTATCTCCATTGACATCTGGATCTGCGTCTTTTACTTCGTTATCAACCTCCTCGGGATCCTTCACAGAAGAAGAATTAGCACGATACCTTATCCATAAATTAAACCTCGACGCAACAAACGATGCCGAGCTTCTCAGTCATGCAACATCCACCATTCCAGTATTTCAAGCACAATCAAAGAAAAAATCCTCAAAAAAGGCAATCGTCAAGAGGGTCTCTACTCCAACCCATTCTTCACTACTAAGACAAACTGACAAGTTTTACTTTGGAGGAGGAAGCAATCCCAATTCTGGGGTACAAACTCCACGATCAGGAACAAGAACACCGGATACATTAGCATCTACCCCTAGACCTGGAACATCACAGCATTCTGGGAACACATCAGTGTCAACGTGCCCTCATCATAACCATGCAGGGCATGTCTGTGTTTGTGCCAGACATGCGAGAAAATTTCCAGAGGTATTGAAAAACATATAGGAGGCTTAGGGAACACCAGGATGTATTTTGACGGTTTGAAATTATAGAAATAGATGTTTGCTTTTGAAGGAAAATCAAAATTTATGTTGAACTCTTTCAACGAAAAATAAATAAAATGTAATGAAATCTAATTAAGCCTAGATTATTAGTAATGAAATCATTATTGAGTTTGTTGATTGTTGAGTGTTTATGTTTTTATTATAGTTTTAGGGATCCCATCTATAGATATTTTCTAGTAGCATAACAAGTGCAATTAAAACACAAGTATTTAGGATATGCAGAACAAAAATTGGTCGACATCTGTTAAAAGAACTAATTTAAATGTAAATTACCTTGTAAGCTCATGCACATCATGCATCTTTTAAAATTTGAGATTCGTCCCATCCACATCATTCTTTCAGAGCACAGTTAAGACAAGTGAAACGCAGGAATAATAGAATTAGACCTTAATTTACAATGCGTAGGTTGAGAAATAGTAGGACAATTGAAATTGGCAAAGTTTGCATAAATTTAGTTTCGAACCCGAAAATTTTTTAATCATGTTTAAACTCATTTTTTTGAGAGATCGCTGAATATATTTATCTCAACGAATAAATCGTTGTGTGCACACCGCAGTAGCAAGTTGGTTCAATCTCAAGGTGAAGAAGGAGATTTAAAAATCCATTATATGATACTTTTATCGACTGGTTTTTACCTGTTTGAAATGTTGCTCCCATCTCATGCAATAAGTGATATTTTGCAAAGGAGCCTCTTTCATCATCGTGTCATTAAGTAACTTGAGTTTTTTCCCCTTCGTATCATTCCTACTGACACACTTTTCTAGTAAGGAAAAAAGTGATATGGTTTACGAAGGGTTGAAAACGGTTTCATCTTGTCGATAACACATACGCACACCAAGATTGACGAAAAATGTTGTCGATCTTGTAGTGTGATATGAATGTAATGTAACACCATAATCTTTCTCTTTGACGATAGGAGTGTAAATATCGATCAATTACGTTCGTGTTATGCGTGATTGGGCCTTTGTTCAGAAAAGCAATATCGTTGTTCGGAAGGTCGACAAGATTCAATTGGCAGCTGGTGGGATGAGTAGTAATTTCAAATTTGCATTCAATAATGAAGGTTGAATTTCAAATGGAAGGTATAAAAGCCAGTGAAAATCTGATGAATATATATTGCGTTGTAAAATGTGTACAAATAAGTCTGCCTCCCATTACATAACCAGATGAGCTAATTGTACTGACTGATGGGGTTGAAACGAATCTGGGCTACTTTTTAGATATAATTTTTTCCTCTGAAAAAAGTTCATTGTCAGACCTTGTCGTACTTGATAATTATGTGTGGTCAAGTGAGAGGGTTGAGTAATAGAAGAAACCTACTTTCTCTAATAACTGTAAACTTTTACGTATTTAGTTAAAATGCTGATACAAACTTGCTGTAACCTAAATCAGATTTCAACGTCATATTATAATTTAGCACATTTAATAATATCCTACGCCAAAATTATAGGTAGTCTGTAACTCCATCCCAGCAAAACCATCAGAGTTGGTGTTTACACTCAAAAGTAAATGACAATTTGGCAATTAATAGAGCAAGCAGTGCATGAATGCATGATGCATATCAGAATTGAATCCTGACAGGAAACGAAAAAGGCAATAATGATCAAAATAACAGAATAACGTTGTTGGTTTCAGGTAGGTTCCTTGAAATTTGAGAAACAGAAAAAAATATCTCGCATTTCCCTCTAAATAGCCTTCGCTATACTATGTCACACTATTTGTTAACCTCACCTAAAAATTAGCAAATCAACCAACTGTACTGTACGAACACACCTTAACTTAACTTTAACTAACGTCACTAACGAACACATTACCTACAACATCTACAAGGCTACACAATTTCTCCCAAGGAGAAAAATTAGCCTCCTGTATAAAAGCATTAAATATCATTTAATCTCTCCAAATTGAAACTAAACACACCTGAAATCCCATTAGCAATCAGTAACTCATCAGCTGAGAGAAAAGAGCCGACACAGTTTGTCGCACATTTTCTTTTGCCTAACTCACAGCATGTGTACATCAGTATATAAAATGTTCCGCTAAATGACTCGTTATCAATGTCGTGTGTGGCGTATCAAATGTCACATCTCTTTTTTTTGCTGTCAAACTGATAAGCTTTTATTTACATGAAATATAGCACATTCGAGACAGGTGGCTTCCTTGCATTATGCTAATATCCCGATAGGTATATAACGTCTAGTCACAGTCAACACAAAAAACAAGAAATCCGCACGAATCCTTTTTATACTACTTCGGCCAAAAAGTCCATTATATTTTCCGCCTTACCCCTACTCCTCGTCCTATAATCTTCACACTCTCTGCGGTAATATGTAATGATTGCGGAAAAACATGTGAATCCTGGCGCTAATGACTTTTAATCTAATCTCCCAAGAGTGTTATGGCTATTGGCTATTTTTCGCACTCTAAAATGTCCTTTTTACCTTGATGAGATTAAGCTCTTTTGCCATTTTAGCTGAGAGATTTAGAAAAGGTTAATATGCTTTACGTGGAAGAGCACACAAAGGAAATGATCTGCAGGCAAGGGATTTTTTGCAGACATTTTTGTTCCCGATCCATTACCACATCCCATAACGGTAACGTGAGTCTTCTTTTTTTACGACAGTAACATTAACACTCTGCAACGGTCGCCTTGTTTGAAAGAAAATGGCTTCATTTGCCATCACATCCCATATAATGTAGTATTGGCACGTAATCATCCTTTCCTACGTAATAACATAACTGACAACTGACCAGACAAACTTTAGGTGTGGGAGGTCACTGATTATGTTGCATATGCCTTTTTTCGAGTTGCCTGCCCTTACGTACAAACATGATCATACGGAATTGAAAATGAGGATAGGGATACAAGAGTTGTAAACTTTGGTTCTACAACATGATGATCAGAAATAATCATGATAATGACAATGACGACGGTTATCATATCATTGTCACTTTTTTTCCTTCGTCTTTTCAAAGATCATTGTCACCAAAAGAGAGAGAGACTCACATCCTGTGAGATATTTTCATTGTCAGAAGTGACAGTTGTCGAGCTTCACTTATATAAACCCGCCCAGACATCAAGGAGCGGTCGTTGCGCAGCTGTTGTAAGAGAACAAAATCGTTGATACCTTGCCAAAATGTGGCACAATGGGGAAACTAATGGACTTGTCTTGAGTCGGCTGATGGGCCATTTTCTAAAGTCGTAACGTAATCAAGTCAGGCAGACAATGTCATGTCATTGTCACACAGCCCGTGTGAGAGTCGTAAAGTTGACATTGATATTGGCTACACACTAAATGTCCCAAATTTAGACCAAGAAAGAAAAAAAATGAATTGTTTCAGTTTATCTTTATTGAAGAATGTGTAGAAGACCATATTTGCGAGAGATTATAAGATGAGATTAAAATACTTTTTATTCTTTTAATATCCTCCTCGTGAGCATTATAGCTTATAATCCAATCACAATCTTCGGCTCAAAATCAATTTGTGAGGGGAGATCATTATTTCACGCTCGAGATGTATTTTTATTATGGGTTTAAATGGACCAATAAAACTTTTAAAAACATGATTCCTTATTGTCAGCTGATCCCCTATTATAGCCGATTTTACGAGGATCCCATCAATCAGATTAACCAATTTGAATAAAATCACCATTTAAATGGTCTCCCGAGGTGAGAAAAAATAACGAAAGCTGGTCATTTAATTAGACTCTGCTTTTCCTACCATGAAAATCATTTTTCGAAAGGAAAAAATATCCTCTTTTGCTTCACTTCGTCTTAAGCAATTTCCTGCCAGAGTTGAGAACTCGTGTGTGGTATGAAATTTAATAGGTGAAGCTCTCATAAATCTAAAGTGGTAACACCCAATAAGGAAGCCTTTTATGAGCACTTGCTGACAATGTTGATGAGATTGTGAGTGTGTCACAATGAAATGGATTACGTGCAAGGCATATATTTACATTATATGCTGATTCCCTCCATAATAAAAACCAACTTCAGGTGTCAATTTAAAATTTACGAGATTTGAGGGCAGCACATATAGAGAGCTTAATGCAAACCCACTTTAGCTCGCTCTCTCTGCTTCCGCATGATTAAAATGAAAATGGCGAGGAGGAGCAAAGATAACGTTAATATTTCCCCCATCTTCTCCAAGGAAGATCCTCGTTAGCGAAGTAAACTATAAAGATAGTCAATTAAAAAGAGTTAAAGAGTAATTGCGAAATCTTCCTTATTTTCTTATGATTTTTACTGCTGGCGCTGGTTTCATTGAGCTAACAGTATTTACGGGAAAGACTCCATTCCTTAATTTTATCTTTTTCGTCATATCATTCAGTGCAGTCAGCACTTTAGATTTTTTATTGCTTATATTGGCAAGATCAGGTTAATACGGTGAGTAAATGTGGATAATTTTATTGCGAAAATCTTGCTCAAAGCTACATTCCTAGATTTCAAAGCATTGTCCTTTTGTAATTCCCTTTGAGTAATTACGCCAGTTTTAGAATGTCCGTGCTATTAACCGAGTTAAGGGGAAAATATTCCTATGCGTTTATTACATTAGGTACGTGTACGATATAGGATATATTTTATTACTCTTGGATTCTCATTTGCATGAGTGCATACCCCAGAGGGTAATAAATACCTGGGCATTTTTTGTCATTCAAGTGATGATGCTTGATTGCCGCAATAAATGCCAATGAGGAGTCTTTTCTCATGCAAATTTCCCAAAAGCGATCCCATTTAGCAAAGTCAAGATTTGCAAGATTCCTCCAGAGAGAACAATGGATATCGAATGGGGAATGAAGATGATGATGACAAGGTATTAAGGGTCGACTAACCGAACATCTCATTGTGAATGCATGCCATCCCCCATCGTGTTCTGTTGTACCACACGCATCATTAAATTAGATGAATGTCATCAATAATATTTTCGTATAAGACCAAAGACCCTACACATTGAGGCTGTGTGGCAGGAATTAATTAAGATTCACCCGTCATCCGCACAATCCACAACATCCTTTACTGACGGGTTGTGTAAGGAGGAGAAGAAACAATCCAGATTTTAAGATTTGAATAATAACAGCATTCGCAAACAATGGCACTGGTGAATAGACATTCACGAATGATGTGTATACCTATATATTCGAAAGGGTTGCATTATTATGATGAATATTATCGGAAAATCTTATTGCCATTATTACCCATGTAATAATTTATACAAACAAAAAAACTCTCTACGAGAGAGGAAAATTGGTCTGATATGAATGCAAATCTAATGTTTTACAAGCGCATTGTTCGAGTGTCTTTAACGTAGTGCTAATTTCTTACACCCTGCCGAGCCATATTCTGTTGAAAAGTTGCTGCTTCTGTGGTGGACGGAGATAGACACAAGTTATTAAATGTTTGTTCTCAGGAGACAAGATCAAGGTGGTTTGCATGTGTTTATTTGCTTTTTGCATATTTTACATAAGTGAATACACATTCAGACATTCCTGAGTTGATGATGATGATGAGATATACAAACATCTTTTTCTTTTCTTTGCTCCTTTAAGGCATTATCATTAAGGGAAAATGGATTCCACCTACGGAAACTGTTTCTATTTTTGTACGAATTATTAATTTCAAGCTTACTGAATGGAGTGAACGTGTCGTAAATCTTAATCACCGTCTGAGTGTTTGGACTAGAGAAGTTAAGAAGAATATAAATGTTAATCGTAAATTGTTTCTTTTTCGCCTTCAATTATTTATGAGGCTTATTGCATTTCTTTAGAGATGTCGGTATGCGTCATTCCTTCGCATTCTTTGGCGTTTAATGTCTTTCAAGAAGAGTGACAACGAGAAATGTGTCTCAATTTTTAGCGCATGACTTTCGCATGCACTAAATCTGTCATAAAAGTCTCACACCCCATTTATCTTTAAAGTGTCAGGGTTTAAAAACAGTAAATAATTTTACAGTTGATTTAACATTAGTATCTGTGGGATTTATGAGTGAATAAAAAAATGAAAAAAATAGAATGAATGACATAAATAGTTATTTTCTAAGTATACACATACCTTCGCGGCTTTGGCCGGATGATATCATCATTCCTAATGTAATGATCTGGGAACTCAGCAATCGGCTGAGGTGGTGGCACTCCACTCATTGTTGAATCAGGTGTAATTTATCACGGACTCTGGGTGGATGACAAAATTCCCTGAAAAAAAGAAGAGCACAAATACACATTAATGTAATCCCATTATTCTCAGTGGACACTTAATATTAGCCAGTACCTACTTTTATTACTCAAAAACAAAACAAACCATTTACTTTTAATTGAATAAAACAATCAAGTTCCGGATGTTGCGCTAGACGCCACTCATACAAGTGGCGGTTTTTAAAGATGGGCAACAGGTGCAATTTTGTAATCAAATAGTAGCCAGATTTATGACAAGGATATGCCGTAAGATAACTTTTTTACGTGCTATCCATGCTGGTTGCATGCGAGAATCGTGACAGGCAGAAGCCTGTGGTGTGCTAACTGCTAAGTTGCTGGCAAAGCAAAAATCATTGAACAAAACTCCTCTACACACAATCTTTTTTACAAATGATTGGTTTCGATTTAATAAATGAGAATTATATACTTTACGTAATACGGTACCTATTTCCATATTGCGTCAAGTTACATTATTGATTCCCTTTATAAGCCAGTGGCTGAAACTGAATAGGTATAATTCATTCATGATTTGCTCCAAATCAGTAGACAAATTATTTGCGAAAATGAGTTACCGACATTACGGTTTTTGAACTGCCTCAGATCAGTTTTCAGCAGACTCCCCTTGAGTGAAATCCTCCTTCAGCTATACACACATGTACACAACCAGTCGGAAACATTTTTTCCGCTTGTCGACTCATTACACAAAAGGGATTTCGTAATCCATATTGAAATGTAATGAATAAAAATGAATCAATAGGCAAATGAGAGGAATGGTCAAACCCACTGACTTGCTTGTGCACCTTTAAAGGGTGAAACGAAAATGATCACCAGTTCAATATATTCATCTTCCTTTCCTTTCATGTAAATATTCCATCTCACTGCCAAACCGAAGACTTGTAAAAATCTTCGATATAGGAGAGGACAAGACGAGAAAATTTTTCAGTAGCTCTGCTACAGACACTCAGCAGTCAAAAGAGTAGTCAAGACTTGTTTCTGATAATTGCTTAAAGTCATGCATATGATTGCTACTTGAATGGAATGATATGAACCAGGATGTTCGAAAGGAACGAAGACAATGAGTGCAGGTAAAACTACATCACCAAACATACCAGCAATCTATAGAAGCAGGAGGCGTTGGTTTTTTTTATTCTTTCTTGTTGAGAATCGAAAAAGGTTAATTATGTATTCAATAATTTAACCTAAATAGTATCATCATCTTCTCAACAATTCGAACATGACCGGGTTGAGCTTTTTTTTATTCAAAAGCACACGCATACGCATGCGTATCAAAGAAAGGAGAAATCCCTTGCATGCACAAATTTCCAAAACATGTGGAACCTTCCAAGTTATGTGAGAAAACAAGCCATATGTGTTTAAAAATAGTAAACAAATTTCCATAAAAAAGTGATTGTCATTCGGTTAACTTTCTTCCTTTGTAATCACACCGCTAAAAATGCATTTCTTAACCAATTAGCTCCGCCCACTACATCGTTTTACACTGTGGGGATGCAGGTGTTATCGAAAAACATTTATATGCATATATTCATCATATATGTGGATATTTGGATATTATTATTGCAGAGATATAGATATACAGATAATGAGAAAGCAAGCTGCGAATCTCGGATGATGATGATGATGATGAATCCTACAAAAAAATGTCTAAAGCGCAGCCAAATGTGTGTACATACTTTTAAGGCATCTGCATATAGACATACTTAAGGTATATACGATTCGTCGTCGGATATGTTTCTAAAAGCATTGTACGTTTATCTCTTTTCATTTTGATATTTAAGAGGTCTTTCATACATAGAAAACTGGTTGAGTTGAGTTAGCTTTTATGTTGCGGTTATGTGCATCACATCACATCACATTCACCAAAACGAGACCTGCGCACTGCACCCAAGTGTGCTTTGTACCTGAGCTTTGAGTCGAATGGGAAGATCCTAAAGTGTGTCTGTTTCTCACCGAAAATATCACTTACTGTAATGTAATGTAAATTTTGATTACCACCTCATTTTTATAAACTCTTTCTGTCACCCCTTGAACATTAAGATTATCATTAAAACAGTTGTACTCTGGTCATTCATCACAGATTCCTCAAGATTAAGTAGATTTAAACAAGGAGATTATGCCAATATGGCTGTTATGCTGCTCATCAACATAAGAAAATTTACTGAGAGGAGAGGACTAATGGCAAATGGAAATGTAAAATGATACGGGAAACAAATGGAAGTCTCTTTGTGGAATGATGGGAGACAAGCGGATACACGAGATTGTGGGCCAACATCCGATTTCCGGAATCATATTTCTTTACCTACCACACAGCACTCTTGTCTTGACACTTCTTGTAACATCTTCACTTCACCCCACATGAGTAGGTATCCCGTTAATTACTTTAATTAACTGAAAGGGATTTTACTTCTATAGGAAAAAAATGACTTTTGTGTGTTACAGTTCTAATCGGAATTTTGTAATTAAACCTGCCGACAAATCACAATTTACAGCTGAGATAAATCAACCCACAAATCACAGTTGAACTATGAACTGTATAAATGAAGACGATAGAAAAGGCCATAAATACTTCAAAACACGATTAAAAAGCCTTTTACGTTTGACATCGCAGTATCGCATGTTACGACTTCATTAAACTTACTCACTTATTTCTCCCCAGGATATTAACATGTGACTAATTATATAAAAATTCTCTCTTTTTAAATGAGCTCTATCATATACCCTATATATTGACTTTTATAATATTGAAATCTCCTATTTTATCCTATCAAAAAGCAGAAAATGCCATTTGAGCCGAGAAGCGATATCTCTTCAGTTGCTCAGAATGAAACTCATGATAATTTGTTAGTACAGTTCACAATATTCAATTTGATTTTCCTCTTGTAATCTCGACACGGTACAAGATATTTTCCTAATCGAACATCATCTATTTTCAAGAAGCTTGCAACTTTGTTATAATTATCAAAGTGTGGATCCCCCTTCAACTGTCAACATAATTATATTTTTCCTGCTTGTCATTTTGAAAAAACGTGAATCGATACAGTAGGTCGAGCCGTTTGTCATTTTATTACCTATTTTGCATTATCTCCAAGAATAAAGGTTGTTGTACCACCCAAGGAGATGCACAGTGAAGAATGGAATGCAATACTTGAGATAAATCACGTCTTCTGCCAATGTTTACATTCATCATGTTTTTTATCCTGATTTTAACTGTATACCCTCAGCCTCTGCCATTGTATTTTTGTAACATGAAACGTCACATGCCGTGAGTGTTTGACTGCTTCCTTCCTTCAGTCACAAAAATTTACAACCATTATTTCCACTTTGGTTTTTTGTGACCATGCATTGTTCCCATTTAACCTTAAAGTTCAGTTATTCAATTGATGGAATACTATGTATATCATGGCAGTTTAATCAAACTTTGCCACTTCACATGATTACGTGCTAACCAACCCTAAAAACTTTTCTCCCTGCGTGTTATCAAGAGGAAAACAAACATTTCTTTTTTGTGTAATGCAATGTGCACTTGTTCTAAAAAAGCAGAAAAAATGCATGTGTATTTCCCCTCCTTGTATACATGTGGTGCATTGGAGGATGAAAAAGTTGAACAATTCATGAAAGCATATGAATTACAAAGTTGAGAAGAAATAGACATGCAATAATTGCCAGTTAGGCAAATAATGCATTAAAAATGTAAAACAATACGTTTTTATATGTTTTTCTAATGACAATGTCATTCTTGTAAAAAACCACAGATGGAGAAAGGCAGTAGCTTGTAAAAATGTCGTTTCTGTGTGTGCGCATTTTTTTACAAGATGTGTATCGAAATTCGTGTACATCTTCCGTTGTTGTGAAGATAAACGCACATGTGGGAGAAGACTCTTAAGAGAGACAGAGACTAATTAATCCATTCCCATTTTAAGAATAGAAAACCAGTGGCAATTAAACTCGTACTGGTATGTTGTAGATTTTTTTACTCTTTAACACTGTTTCTCATTAGGAGGGCTTGCCCTAAGAACAATTAATGGGTTGGATGGCATTCTTTTTTGTTCACACCGTTATACACTGCAACACATTTAAGGAACATCCTATTACCATTCATTTTAGATGTTATACCCTAGTTTTGAAAAATGATGATAAAAAGGAACAGTATGGAATCCACTTGCCCGCAAAGTACACTCGGCATTCATTATAAAAACATATTATAGAAGTCAATACAAGGTAATAATAATATCATTATGGTAGGGGGTGTTAATTGACAGACCGGTTGGGTGACTATGTGGGTAAATATATTTTTACGGTTTAAAGTCTCAGTACGATTTTGATGTAGCCGGTGTGAAAGGAAATTACATGCGGATCACACCTCACAGGTCTCCCTGTTATAATTAATTAATTACTTCTATTTATGGGATGGGTGATGTATGACGCTATGTGGTATACCTAAAGGATATATATTCTAGCTTGAACTTGTGTACCTATTTGAAGAGATTTTCACGTGGCATAGTTCTCATTTTTCAACTTTCTTTTGAACAATTGTAAAAACCAATATATGCATATATGATTACATTTACATTGTTGTTGGGAGATGGTGAGATGCTTAATGAAAAACGTGATTGAAAGGATGACATGAATACAATAATTGTGTTTGTTCATATCTAGCTAAATGCAGTTTACACTGAATAGTATGATGTATTCCTAATGAAAGTTTGATAAGAAAAAACTTAATGAGTAACTTCAGTGTATATTAGTTTATTTCGACGAATGGAACACACTTTTCGCAATGCTACACTGAAATTCACGGAAATTTGTCGAAAATCGTATTTTAATAGTTTAATACACTTATTGGAAATGTCGAAAGGGAAAAGATTACATTTGAAAAATAATCACCTGTATGATATCATTGGAGGAGAGGCACACAATAAATAATATTTATTGCGTGAAAGTTATTATGAATGTATATGATGTCATTTTCTACAAAATCATCCTGCCCGTGCCTACTTGCTCATTGTTTGTAATTTTTATCCTGTTTCTCCTCAATATCCTGCTTCACCTGTAAATTTGCAATTTATCCATTTTTTTCCTCTGGGATTGGTTCTAATGAGGGGAGCATATGGGAGCGCTTAATGTGATGAGTAAATTTGTCTGCTAATTTATCACATTAGACACACGCAATATGCAACGGTAGCATCGGAGCAAGACTACAAATTGGAAGAAAACGAGCGTTCTATAGATACTTGTGTATATGTATATGACAAATAAAAATTTCCGTTGTGAATAAATGTATTGTTATATGACGAGATTTAATTTTGTAAACAAGAAATATCCTCATATTTAACGGCTACTTAAGAAAAAACTTGTTCGCTTTCCCTCTGGCCGTTCTTTTCATCTTGTTTGTATGGCTTGGACAAGAAGAGAGTGTCATATTTCAGGATTATTAATTTACTCTCTTGAGAATTTTATCATTGAGATGCTAATGAGCCTCTCAAATATCCAGTTTTCTGGGCTCGTTCAACACGAGAGAGGGAGATATGGCAAGGTGCTTATGGTCGAGAGGAAGAAGGGGATGTAAAAAGAGAAAATATGGAAGCCTCCAAGGAATGTTAATAACTTCATCAGCTTTACACATTTTTCACTCGTGTTCTGAACAAACAGTTTGACAAAAAGTGGCCAACGCTTGAGGGCTATGTTGTATGGAAAAATCTGCGAGTTAGCTTCTTGCAGGTATTCGTATCTCCATACTTGAAGATTAACTAAAATATTTGCATCAGCCTTAGACAATAGTATGCTTTTGTTACCGCGATAAGACTAAAAGCGTCTGGTATCTTGAAAAGACAAATTACTCGTTACTTTGCTACTGATTGGGGTGGCGAGTAAAACATGGAATTTTCTCCTTTTTTCTATAAAAAATATTTACTTACTTTAGTCGATGATATAATATGCAAATGATGTAGGTATCAGTGTAAATTAAGGAGGTAATGAGTTATAGAAAAGTTTATAGAAAATTAAGTATTTGAAAAATTTGCATAAAAGATGTTTTTTGGCAGATTGACGAACTACAGCACAAAATCGAGTTTGGTTCTAGTAGACGTTACAGAACAAACAACTAGCGAGATATTTGTTATAAGTTTTCTCTCATTTTTTATATTTATCTTACTCCTTAGAAGCATACCTACAACCTACAGTATCACTTTAAAACAATTTTAAGAATTCTCGACTTCGAAACAAAACATGAAATATTTTATTTTCACAGATTTCAAACTTAACCCAAAAACAGAAAGAGAATGAACTAAAAAAGGTATAAGTAGCCATTCTAGCTATGTATGAAGTAGCATATTTTACCCCAGAAAAGATGAACTTTGGGCAGGTCTGGGTGCACATATTTCCTGCCCCTTGATGATAATTACGGTCATAAAAATGGGAAACTATTCCATGAAAAGTGCCTTTCAAGTGAAGCAACTTTTCCCTACCATGGATTTCGTAATAACCTCCATTTAATATTCTTCCCTCTCCCAAGAAGCAACGTAACATTCTCAGACTGAGAAATTGAAAAAATACATACGAAAGTAGCTCGGTGTAAATGTCTGAAGAAGATTTTTTCGCTGAAGGCAATTCAAGAAGGGAGCTCAAAGGTGCACAACTCATGTAGCCAAGAACCGGCCGGCTTTCGACCTCTCTCAAAGATTCCTTTTTTCTTTTCCTTGATATAAGGAATTCCTTCTAAAGTACAGGTGTATCCACTTTCATAATACCCTTCTGAAAAGAGTCAACTTCCGATAGATGCGTACGTACGTTGACTTCTTTAACTGTAATCTCAAATAATATCTTCCTTAACAGCAATTCCATTTCATTTGGCAACATTGTTTCCCCCTCTCATCACCATCAATCGAAATATAAGACAAGGAATGAAAATTAAACTATCTTAAAAGCACTCTCTTTGCGATTTGATATGGGTGCAGTGTGCACCACATTATAGGAAATTACATAACACAAGGAAACAATATGATTAAAGTGTACATTACTTTAAAGTGGAGGGGCATTTAATTTCAAATCTTGAGTAGAATATTACGCCTGCTTCATCCCTGCCACATGCATACTTATATCCTTATTGCCATATCATATCAACGCCCCCTTTGCATCATTCCATGTCAGGTCAAAACCATTGAAAAACTCGGCTCAAATGAGAGTATCCCTAGTTGTGTAACGAGTAAATGGATGAGCTAACCGTAACCCTTATTTTGTGTGTGGTGTGGCATTTCACTGTTCACTTGTATACCAGCATCATCTTCCTCTTGAAATGAAACCAATATTGTAAAAAAACAGGTCCTCATCAACATGATCACAGGAGTACCATGATCAGTTGGGCTGTGCGAGCATAACTGAAATATTTTTTTCAGAGACGGGATTCTTGGCGTAGCAGGGAGAAAATTGTAGTTTTTGTGGTGCATAGAGTACATTAGGTAATGGGCATTATTTAAGAATTTCTTGTTGAGGGGATATTTCAGTCGAGACTGAGAGAGAAAATGAGAAAAACGAATTAAAACATGCCTTAAGGGCCAATTCCAAAGATGAACATGAGGGGAATGTACTGCATTGATGTTTAGGATAAAGAAAGTTGCTGGAAGTGGTTGAAATGTTTGTGATGATGAAGATTAGCATCATTTAAGTTGTTCAAAAGGACAACTTGTATATTTTTCTCTTTAAAGTAATAGAGAGGCTAGAATTAAAATATTTAGATAACATTGTGAATATCAGAATTATCTAATAATACGAATTATACTTACTGACTTATTCATATTAGTGAAATTCGGTAGTCGGACAAGCTCTAGTACAATCTTCAATCTAGTTGATTTTCATATTTAAAAAAAATATTTTAAGCGCTGTTAAACTTTACATGAATATGACCAAGTTGACAATATGCCTTTCATAATGTATAATAATTTAAGTCACAACAACCACCATCATGAGTCATCCCAAATATTTCCAGTATTCACCTCATCCACATGTTTTTTGTGTGAAAATCCTCCAACAAAAAAAACCTTCCCGTGAATTATTAAACTTGACAAGAGTGCTCACACATAGATACGTACACATCCCAAATATGATTTATCCCCCTTGACAATCCCTCAGCCTGACAGAGAAATACCTTTTCATTACTTTTAATATAATAATCGACTAGAAAACCCTATACAGGAGAAAAATGCTTCAGGTAGTTTGCTCTTGCTCCAAGAAATTTATGCGGTTCCACAGATTAAGCCACCTTTTATCTTCACATTCGCTACATTCCTTAAATGAGTCATCGATTTTCCAAAAGGTTCAAAATCAGAAGCTATCTTAGGCATATATTTTCTAATTTATGATTTATGCTTGCACAAGTGTGTAGGTGACTACTCCTCTGAAAAGTCAATTTGCACTAAACCCTCTCTTATGTAATAACTTGGGAAAGACTCCTTTCACTTATGAGCTCAAAATACATTATTTTTACTGCTTGTATGCATTTAAAATAGATAAAGAAATATTTTTTTATTGTGGAATCCTTTATCTAATCAAATCTTTTCCATTTTAAAGAAAGTGTCTAGTGTGTGGGGCGTTATGGCTTTTTTAATGCTCTCACAACCGCCATTCCTCACTCCTAATTTTCCTCGCCTCCTTTATGGCCATACATATAGCTAGACATTGTTTAGCAGATAATGTATATATTTTTTGTTTGCTTGTGTGGCGAGGAAAAGTGTTACTTTTAAATCCTTTCAAAAGCATCATTCCATTTTGCCTCGCGGACACTCATAAAAATACAACGTATCTCTTAGCTTGACAACGACTCTTCTTTTTTACACGGCTGTCCATCAAAAAGCCCGTACATCATTCTTCCCTCCATTGGAGCTTTTGAAAAGCTTCCTTTTTTAACAACGAGTTCTCCTTCTTCCTCTCTCGTTTTCAATTTGGAAAAGCTTATTTATAAAAAAATATATATCGTAAGCTTATTTAGAATTGTTGCATTGCATATTACACCATGGCTTCCTTCCTTCCAAATAATAAGCCAATAACAACCTCCACTTTGGTTTATTACCACACTCCCTTATGATAAGTTAAGAAGGGAATGCTAATGCAAGAGAATATTTTTTTCACTTGTTTGTCGTAATATTTTTTTATGATTCATTTCATCACAACCAAACCTCATATATGCATTTGTGCATTAGAAAGGAGGCTGGGAGAGTGGAGAAATTTTGTAATATTTGTTCCACTACACCAGATAAATATAGCTACTATCAACCACCGCACCGGTTTTAAGACGGATGGCGTGAGTGCGCTAATCAACCAGGTTCATTCTTCACTCACGTGGCTCCTTTTACACTTCACCTTGTGATAATTTCCTAACAGCTTCTGTGTCCATATGAAAACCACGCTTTTGTTTGATTAAGTAGTTTGAACGAGGGTAAAAGCTCGATTTTTTCCCTTTACTTTAATTCATAGGAGGAAAATGGAGATTGAGACTTGAGCTTGATGTTGGGGAATTTTTCCTCTATGTTAAATATTTTAAGGAAGAGGATTAACCGTACAAAAAGCCTTTTGTTTTCTTTGCCAAAAGCATGCACACACTTGGAGCTGGTAATAGTTAGCTTTCTGAGAAGCCATTCCAAAAACTCACATATCTTCCTGCCAAGTGTTTGGTATGCAAAGCGGGATAAAAAAGCTTGCAGCGATAGGACTGCATTTTCCCATTATGAAACTCAAGTGATAAATGAACACATTAGCAATAAAATTGTGAACAATGTTGTTGCATATCGAAAATGAACCGGGGAGATATTGCTAATGCGTCATAGGGAGATTATTGAATGTTGTCATTGAGGAAAGCACACTCATGATGATATAAATGTCGTAAGAAATGCTTCCCGACTTGGACTCTAAGAAGAAGATATATATCTACCATAAAAAGTGATTTAAGACAGGGCTCGTCATCAATCATAAGAGTGGAATATTATCCATGCTGATTTTTATGACGGTTTTATCACATTGGGATTTTTTTGATTATGCTAATGGCACACGATAAGCTTCGGAGGGAATTTACTTAAAAATGGATTTAGCCTTTGAACTTTGTTAAAACAAAGGGACATATTTTATTTCTCATGAATTTCATAAAAATATTATATTCTGATGTGAAAGGCGTTGTGTTTATTTCATTATGCAATATGAAGATAAAAGATTCACTCTCAGCGTGAGACCTGTAATAAACATGGTGAAAACAAGTTGAGAAAAAAATGCGTTCTCGTGAATAGACCCACTATAATCCTCCATATTTTTGTGCTTTATGAACAACTCGGCATGAAAAAAACGCAATTAAAATTCTCCACGAAAAGAGAAAATTCTTAAGAAGTTTCAAGGATTTCAGGAAGACCCTTGTTTCCTCCTCCTTTGTGTAAATAGATCCGTAGAGAATTGAGCACAGAGCAACAAGTTCACAATTTTATGTCCTTGATCTTCACTCTGTGGGACTGAGAATGAAGAAAAAGCTCAAAAGGTCAAAATACCGACAGATGAACATAGCAATAACAATAATTGTCTAACGTGCCACCGATTTATTGAAGGTGACGTGCGAAAGACATTTTAAATCGTGGATAATCACAACCGGTGCTATTTCGCACTTTTTTCTCATTATAGCTGCACAACAGCTAATAGTAATAAACTTAATGTGCAAAGCCATGGCATACCCCTACGAGAAAAAAAAACTTAATTAGCCAAAGGCGAAAAAGTAATTGTGGCATAGATTTTTGTATAAAAAATCCCTTTGTATTTCATTTATTTCTTGTGAATTATAAACAATGTGGCAATTCATTTTACTTCGTTTTATACACTGGCCACAGCTCGCACAGCGGGAAATGCACGCAGAGAAAATAAAACCTTGAATAGAAGGGAAAAAATTTGAGGTTGATTTACCACATGATTTTTGTGCATATGTATTGCTGACAAGAGGAGATTGATTTTAGGTGATTTGCATGATGATTGGAAACAATACGAGCTAATTATCTACCAGACACTATATCATACCTCAATATTAACAATTTACTGTTTTTTTAATACTTAAGAAAGTTGAGTTATACCTAATCTAATGGACCACTTCAAATTTTAAAGCAATTTGAAGCAACTCATGACGTTGAAATCAGTCATCCGCCAAGTCAGGTAAACTACGCATTTTTCTCATGCGTAATCTTCCTTTCTCGTAGGTACATGCACAAAAGCATATAAAAACTCTCTTACTCACATGTACACGCCGTCTTTGTCTTCCGTTCTATGAGTCACACCTCCTCCTCCTCATTCATGACAGGGAATAGTAGTACACACCGCTTTGTTTCTAGTAAAATTATGCACATCCGCAAGCGCCCCACTACTCTCTCACTACTACGCATCCACGCTCACGACACCCGGTGCAATACCAAAGTTGCAAAAAACCATTCCATAAACAGGTAAATAATTGTCTAGTCACGAACACTATTCGACCTTTTTCCCTCCACACTCCATAAGTCACAACCCACAAGATTCCTTATATGCTATAAATTATACGGAACACGGACTCCTTTCCCTTTAAATCCAATACCGGGCTGAAGATAGTTAGCTCAGGTAAGATTTTTTTTTGTAGTTTGATAAACGTCAAAGATTATCCTTTCTAGGTCACGGAATCACGTGTAAACGTTTACAAAAAATATCTCCACTTATTTCAATGTTCTAACTGGAGCAAAACTTTGAGTAAAAACGCAACTCTGAAAAATGTCACACTCTCACAAAACGCGTACACAACGTCTCTCTTCTCTGACATTCAATCCTGATGACAGCCGTTGCTGTACAAACACAAGAAAATGTTTTTACGTGCGTACTTTACTGTTTATTTTTGTGCATCTGTCGAGACCCAGGTGGACTTGATGACTGGCGAGTGATGTTGACGGGATGGGATCCTGCTTTCTGGTGATGTGACGAGGGTTGAAAATCACAACACCACTTCAACCATCGACGTGTATCTACTTACATTGCATACTTTTACGTGGCATTTGTATCCCCAAAAAATCCTGTATATTCAACACTATATCTACAAATGTTTAAGGTATGCCTAACCAAAGCCTTCATGTGGGCTCCATACGAATACCTCGATTTTTCTCAACAATGTTAACGTTTTTTTCCCTTCAAAACTTCTCCATAATATTGAATGCCTATTTACATACACATGTGTGTACAAAAGGGTCCCTAATAAAAAGTAGGCCTGAAAGTTACACACGTTCCGTGTACCCTACCATTTCATCCTGCCACAGGCAATCCCCTGCATTGTTTGACTGGACAAGCTGAAAAAATCTGGGCCATGTAGAACCACAGTGTGCAGTGGAGGTATAGTAATGGAAACATAAAAACGGAGAGAGCTCGTTTCCTTATAAAGTTCCTTTGAAAAATAAAGGGACACAAGAGAATAAGTCTCGTTGTTGTACGTACGAATGATGAGTAGGTACGTGCACACATGAAAAGGGAAAAAAATATCCACTCTCGTTGAATCCTTTTCTTCACTGACACACCACAAGGATGATGAGAGAAAAATGTGCGTGTGCTCCTCTTTGGAGAGAAGAGAGTAAAGGAAAATGTGATTTTTGTTTAGGGACTGTGAGATGAGCAGGGAATGCAATGGCTAGTTCTCACATGAAATGAGGAATAAAGCAGAAGAGCTCCTGGTAGACAATGACTACTCAGGATTTTCATTTCATCAAGGTATCCACAACTTGCCTATACCTTGGCATGCATCTCTCTTTCTTTAGGCGAAAAAATACTAATCCTGATTCACTTAAGCGGGCACAATGTATTGAAAAAATATACGTGTTCACTTGTCCATCCCTGTGCAGAGAGTTGGTTTCACGCAACAATAAAAAATATTATATGTGCATAATACACAATGTCCAAATAAAATGTCTGTATACTTAGGTATGTGTGTATCGTATTTATATCTTGGTAAACAGAGAGAGAGAGAGAGAGAGAGAAGAATATATTTTTATTCTGATTCCACTCAAACTCTCCAAAGGAGACACAGAGACTGCGGGTGAGAAGACAGGAAAGCTTATGTAGATTGTTTAGTAATAAAAATACTTTTTGAAGAAAAAAATCTTATTTATATTCCTATCCTATTTTTCCTACTTGAAGAGTTGCACACATGTACAGTGCTGTAATCAGTACAGAAAGGGAATGATGAGCATCATGGAAATGAGATTCAGATGTGGACACTGAAAAGATGATGATGATCCTTTAGCATCACATCCTTTCACGTTCCATTATCATTGCCATGTACAAGGATTAGGAATGGCATTAATATTGCAGTTGATTTCTGAGTATTTCAGCCGGGGTGGTGGTGGGCTTTTAAACGAGTTCCGATGGGGCTGTAGTGCATAAATATAATAAAAAAGAAGAATGATGATCATCGCCAGGTTTTTGCTTGATTGAAAGTTTCCAATGCAAAAAAGAAGTGGCGCTGCTGGTGGTGATGTGGTTGTAGTATTTATGCATGGACGGGTTTTCTCGTCCTTTCTTGTTTTTCCCTATAAGAGGCTTTTATGAGACATTCATGTTATGAATATATTGTATAGAGAGAGTAACATGCATGCGTACATGGGAAGATGTGTTATTAAATCCGACCTCATTGCATTCTTCTCCATTTCAAGTATTGTTGAAGAGGAAAAGGTGAGGTAATACACGGATGCATGGCTATGGTCACTCACTACCTACTAGAAACTACTACTGATTCAGATGCTGAAGCTTACAACTTTTGTGCATTGTTTAATAGTAGCAGCATTCCTGAGAAGACAGAGGGCAACAAGGTACATCAATGTGTGTAAGGACTGCTCTGGTGATGATGGTGGAAACGGAAAATACTGTTGGTGTGCTTCAACTTTTTCATTTTCGGAAATCGGATGTATGAAGGAAAAATGCTTTTGAAAACATTTCTTAAGATATTTACTGCGAAGTTAAATATGAGGATAGTAATGATTCAGAAATAAAGTGCTGTTGGAAATTTTACGTCGATTTCATATCATGCGTAGTTTGCATACGCAAAAATGATTACATAGGAATAAATTCCAGATATGCTTGTTCACCGTGAGCACCAGTACGCATCCGCAATTAGAGAATAATAGTCAATGAAACTGACAAAAGCTGAAAAAGATAATAAGCTGGTTTATCATCCTTATCACTGCGTAAATCTTCTGGTCAAAATAACTAAACGGCACATTTGTTGTTGTTTTTACTCACATTGTATTTTCGTGTAGAACACAATTGTTGGTAAATTCATCAGTGTTGGCTCTTCTGCTTGAATGGTAACTGTAGCCATTGAAGCTACCCCGATATGAATCATTGTGTTAGAGCCTGGGAAAATAGGCAGGAATAAAGGACCACCTATGCAGTTGCATAAATGAAGCTTCGTGAAATTAAACAATATAGCAAAGAAATAATTTGTTTGTGAGAACCAACCTGAGTCACCATTAGCAGGGTCCTTGTAGTCTTTCACAGTCCGAAAGTTTCCTGCACATATTTTCCTCTTGTGTTCGAAAGGATTTTGATTTAAGAAATATCCATGGGCATTAAGAATGTTTATGCATTCCTCGTCAGAAATTACTTTGACATTCAGCTCTTGTAGTTTTTTCGCACTAGTCCCTTTCTTAAGAGCGTTTGTCCTACCCCAACCTTTTCGAGAGTAAACCAATACATTATTTTTGCATCGTTAAAATGATATATTGTTTGTTTCGTTCAATTTACTCCGACACACCAATGATTTTTGCATCAGTCCTTCCTATAATTTGCAAATCTTCATCATTTTCGGGAAAACAAATTGGAGCTACTTTCCCCTTAAGATTTAGAAAGTTCAAAGGCTTCCGCAGAATAATTAAGGCGATATCATTCTTCACGTCGTCTCTGTTCTCAGGCGAATTTTTTGGAAAATTAGCAATTTGCTACAAAGATGGTAAACTACAACTAGCAAATATGCTCTTACGTAATGGTATATTTAGGATGAGGAACGATTGCCCTAACTTTGACTACACGAGATTTGGCATCTTCATCTTTGGGACCTTTGTACCGGATAAGGCGAACTTGCATATTTTGTGGAGTTATTCTAGCTTCCTTGGAATCTTTGCCAATTTTAAAAACACAGTGTGCCTAATAATTTTTAAAAAGTTAACTCTCCAGCAGTTGTACCCGCTAAAATGAAGACTCTATAAAAACACTTAACTGCAGTAACGATAATTCGATCGTTGACTATCGCTCCACCACAAAACTGCGTACTGTCTTCATGCTTTCCTAAGAGCTGAACTTGCCATCCGTATTCGTACGGCTTTGTGTCCTGACCTCCTTGGATTCTAGCGTTTGCAAGCGAGTTCACCTGACCACATTCTAATTTTTAAAAAGTTAATTAGCACACTTTATAAAATGATCATGGGAAATGATCAACAAGAGGTATTTGTCATTACTGCATGTTTTTCGAATCTTTCTAAATTCTGAAGTCATCAAGTACCATGGAAGATCTTTGTCCGACCAGTCAATTATTTCATCTGAGTAGCAGAGTGGAAACGAATATTATGTGATTGTAAATAATTTAGCGCTGGGTGTAAAAAGGCTATTAATTATTGCTTTGCAAACCTCGTTCAGCCTGAGTGTCATCTATCGGTTGGTTTACAAATGTTTCAATGAAATTTGACATTCGTTTAGGAAATCCTTTCCAGTCATTCTTGCACCATTGGGCGTCAGCTCTGAAAGAGTAGTCGTAAATTCTCTTTATGAAGCCAGCAACATTAGTAGCCAAGCTGACAGGCTTCTTTCCACCTATTAAGGGAAAGTGACTTTTCCACGAGTGGATTCCATACTGGACGTATTGATCTCCAGATTGGATGAGTAATGGTCCCCCAGTATCAATCTAAATGTCAAAAAATATGAACTAGTTTATATATCGTGTTTCTTTATTTTCTAGTATAAGAAATGCATCTTTTGAAGCAGCGAATTTTTCTGATTCGCAAATACATAGTGAGTGGTGTTGAACTCAGGGGCTAGTGTGCACAAAAATCTCTCCGAAATCCATTGTGTTTCTGTATTTGCGCTACATCTCATCCTTCTGTAAAATTTGGAAGTGTTTGGTCCTTCCTCCTTGAAGACGTTAGCAGTTTGATTCTTGAATAATTTTAATGCATCAAGGATTAGCCATCTTGAGCTAACTGATTCCACTCCTGTCAAACTATCCTCTTCGAATTCCTTTGGAAGACAAACGGGAACTACGTGAGTGGTGTTTCGAGTGAAATATAGAGGGGTTTTCAATATCAGCATTGCAATATCGTAATCCATTTTGCTAATGACATACGAACAACTCTGATATTTAGCTTATGTACATGGCGTTTTAGTTAAGTATGATATTTTTTGTCCGTGACGAAATTCGCACTTGTGTATATTTTTCTCGGATAAAAACAGTCGATGAAAGTTGACATCTTTGACTTCCAAACCTATCGGAGCATTTACACTTAGCGCAGTTTCATTCAAGTCATACGTGAGCCAAACACGGAGCTCTTCCGGCTTTGCAATGAACTTCTCCGGAAATATCAGCGAAGTGGCGGAATCATCAAGAACTTCCGGAATACTTACCTTCAAAACGCATAGAGTACTTGTTAAAATTACTCTGTCATTGGTAATGCTTCCTTCACAGAACTTTCCGGTTGGGGAAATGTTCCCAGAGGAATTTATCTCAACATGAGCTATAATTGCTTGCCAAGGAAATATAAATGAGTTGGGATAATTTTCATCCTTTGTTGGGATCCTTCCACATGCTGAATGAGAACACGAATAGTTTTAAAATCACAAATCACACTCAAATCGACTTGATTCAAAAACGCTTTTAAAACTATTTATACTGCAGTCTAAGCTTTTATTCCGATTGTCCTCGACAGGAGCTCGAAAATCACCCCTTGCTGGCTCAACAACGGCTGAAAAAATCACCGCAAAGTTGTACTTTTCGAACCCATTATAAATTCGAATACAAAGTTTAATGTTTTTTTCGGATTTTCTATGCATTACACGGAATGTAGTTGAAACAGATGGTCAAATCATACAAGCAAAAATGGACAACTGTAAAAAACCAGAGACAGAGAGTCGAACTCATTGTATTTCCAAATAGCCTTTATTCTCAAAGGTTGTTCATACGTGATGTAATAAACAATATTTCTGTTAGTAAGACGAGTTAAGAGCGGGTGAAAAGGAAAATGTTTATGTTTGTTCAAAATCGTGTTTTCATTGGAAAACTTTAGCTTTGATGAAGTAATAATGAATTTCCTTAGAAATTTTTTGGATTGAAATTGCGAATTTATTAGTAAAAAGTTGTGCAGTAATTAAAAGAATCATAAGTAGTCAGTAGTCAATGTCTTGAGTTGGTGGACGAAGAAATATGTCATATCTGGGACACCACGTTGCATCCACAAGCAAAGAAAAATAGTCAATGAATGGAAGAAGATCTGATGATAAAAAGTAATAAAGTTTAGAGCATAAATCCGTAAATTCAATGTGATGTCAGTGATGTGTGATGAGCAAAATAACACACGAAAGTTAGCAGTTATTTTTACATACGCTGAATTTCATTATAAAAGTTAATCTCTTGCTTTTGATTTTTATGAGAATTGCTGTGCAACCGGGTCAAAGGATCTTTCATAAAGTCATTAGTAATTGAAGAAACAAATCCAGCTTGAACCATAATCCCTCCAACGTCCACCATAACTGGTCCGCCGTGATCACCCTTTAACATAAAAATAATATGGTAATTATTTTTTGTGAATGCTATTTATTTGGCGAATATCTTAGTTTTGTCATACGTTTGCAGGATCTTTGTTGTCTTCGTGAGAAGTAGTGCCACAAAACCTTGATTTGGATTTGACTTTATTCATCTTACATTCAGAATGCTTCCGTTGAATTCCCATTTGTTTCCAATATGAATGACACTTACCCTTATGGAGAATGTCAACTTCACGCTGGTGCAAAGTTCCAGAAAATGTTTGTTCGGAAAGTGCACCCCATCCTTTTTATGAATTACAATAAGCTTGAGTAAAATTTAACAATAAAATCTCGTCATGATGATTTTATTTTATGAGTTACCTAAAACCATTCCCTGATTCTGTGACCCTCCCAACCCTAACTCTTCTTGTGTCTCAGGTAGACAAATTGGAGTTGCAACTTTCCAAAGATTCAATACATGTTTGAGCACAACCAAAGCTACATCAAACTCACTTGCCTGACATAGATCACCCTTGAATTGTACATGTGGTTTAATCATTTCAACTTCCAGAACGTGCAGAAATGAGTCTACTTCAGGCATTTTTAAATCTGACCTTTGCCAAAATCGTACTTCCATATTTTGCGGTTGCACAAGCTCCAAAGTACTATTTTGCTCATCATCAAATGGCTTGTTTAGGTTAATTATATGGACGCAACTTGCCTTTAAGAATATTAACAAAAAATTCATCAAAAGCGTATCCGTATGTTAATTTCGTATTCAAAATGTATGCATATATTCTAAAGATTTAATACCGAAGTCAAAATGACTTTATCGTTGATTATGGTTCCACTACAGAAACGCTTCTCATTGTTTGAAAACTTTGCTATAAGTTGAACCTGCCAAGGATAAGCATCCTTGGCCACATTATATCCTTGCATTCTCGAACTATCAAAATCGTCATTCAGCTTTCCACATTCTACACATTGAAATTTAAGCATTCTTTTCAATCTATCTCATCATTCAAGCAACACCGGGTCTACATTACAAATATATTATCAACCCTCAACTCACGACAATAAGAAAATGGATAAAATTGTCTATGCTCCGTTGTGGTGAGCCTCCACTCGGACAGCGGAAGTTGTTCCATAAGCTGCGGCTCATTCAACTCTATCCCACCATTCCAACTTGGACTCACTTTAGGCTGTTCTTTATTACCCTCCAATGAGCACCATTTTGCACCGATGCTCTTTGCAAATTTTTCAACAACTAGAAGAAATCCAGACACGTTTGTTGACACTCGGACACTCTTCTTTTTAATAAGAAGACCTACCAAGTCCCATGACACGATTCCATATTGAACCAACGAGTGAAAATCTGTAGATGACTGGTAAAGCATTGGGGCTCCTTGGGCTTCCTTTAAAATTATTGACAAACCATTTATCGGAATTGATGAATATTCATCATTGAATCAATTGAATTTGAAGGAAATTACAATGAATTTAGATTCAATGAAAGGTGGACCATTTGTACAAAACATTCTCTCGCTTATCCATTCCTTGACTGTGATTGCTTGACATCTCCTCGTGGGATGAACAAATGTCTTCATATACCTTTTCAGGGTGTACGTGATAACCGCATTTTGTGTTACGTTGGGTTTTCGAGTGGTTTTTAACCACCCTAAAGAGAACATTCCGACACCTTCAAGCTTTTTATCTGGGTAAATATTTCAATGGAAGGCAGAGCGGAACCAAGCCTGAGTCAGCAGTGAACTCTAAAGGCGTTTGCAACTGGATGAATGCAATGTCCCAATCTTGCTTCCTGTTTTGAAAGTAAATCACATCACATTTATCGTTTAAAAATGAAATAAAATCAATAAAATAGGCATTTTACCCTCGGAGAATTTTTTGATAAGTGTAATGTGGATTAAATGTGACCCTTTTAACATCCAATCTCTGGTAGGTTGTTGCATTAGACAAATCGATTTCAGCATCTTTAGCTCCCGTTAAAACCACCACATTTTCAAGCGGTGGTGTATAATCCTCTGGGCTTAAAAGTATCTTTATTCGGTTTTCTCCACTTGACGGGATATTAATAAGGCAGGATGCAGCAGTAAGAACCATTTTGTTGTTGATGATTGTCCCGCTGCAAATCCTGCTAGGATTTGAAATGTTCAAAAATGAAGTTTTCTCTACGAAAATTAAAACAAGCCAGGGTACATCCTTTGGAGAAATTGTTTCTGTTCTGGAAGCCGTCTCATCATCCAAATAACCGAGATTGGAAAGACCACATGCTTTTAAAAATCAAGAGATAAAGTTAATTTATTTGAAGAAAGCAGTCTAATCTTATTAGAAGTATGGATTTTTGCTTTACTGCAATCCAGAGATTTTGTTGTTGCATATTTTCCATTATTTTCTCCAAATGTGGAAGGGTCCTCTGGCTCATCGACATCTCTTATGTAGGATTGAAGTAACCCTGAATGATCATCATCATCGTCACAAAGAAACCATTAGCTATTCTTACTTATTACACACCTTATTGCAGGCAAATGAATTGAAATCTTGGTAATTTTACCTTGGGAAGGATTTTGGCTAATAAAAGCAAAAATGATAATGCCAAGGTGTACAACTATCTGACTGCTCAACATTTTTACAGAAACATAAATAATTGGTTAGTTCGTTTATATTGGGATATCCTAAATTTTAAGAAAAATACGGAAATGGAAACACCCGAAACACCACTTACTTGAGCTCATTTCATTACTTCGCTTTTATTTTACCTGGAGTCAGGTCATTTAATTAATCACATCGAATAAAATGCGTTCACCTTAGTGATCCCACGTTCCACCCCTATCCAAATCCTAGCCATTTCGATTTTATGGATGAGGCAGCGAACAGTGTAAAAAGTAACCCATACACTTTTTACACTGTTCGCTGTGGATGAGGCTGTCTTAAAACTTTGAAACCCCAAGACTCATTTGTATTTGTATATTTGTATTTGTAATTGGATTTCAAAGTTTTCTAAGAAGCAGTACCAAACTACAACCCAATAAATACATTTCTGGAAGTATAATTTTTAAATTGAATGACATCATAGAGCATAAATCATTATAGCAGAACTGAAACATGCTTATGAGGATATTCAAACAATATTTATGTCCATATTGTGACATTTTTTGGGTATTGACAGGTTACTAATCGCAAGTATAATCAAAGCAATCTTAAGGTATGATATATTCTGCAACCACAGTAGTGATACATTTTTTTATCACTTCCTGCGTCCGCAATTAAAGCAAGGGAATTGGAGATATGCCTACTTTGGGTAAATGGCATGCAGAATAATAAAAAACGACACTAAAAAATTCTTTTTTATTTACTCTTTGTTCGCTTCTACCAGGAGATAATGTATAGGTTGTAGTTGTGATTAGTAAACCAAATAGACACGAGACAATGAGGAATAATGTAATATGAAACGATTATGAAAATTGAGTAACAATAACCTTTAATTCCGACGTGAGTTGGTAGAGTGGTGATTAAAAACGAACAATAAATGAGAAAATGCGACATTAAAAAGAATGCGCTTTGAAGTTTTGTCTCGGGTTCGTCATTCCGCCAGCTTTTATTTTGTATACGCTCTTGATCCAAGTTTGTCTCATCTCTCGAACATCTAAGCCTTTCGACTATTTCATCATAAAAATGAAACTTTTCGCGTTCGTAATCTTCGCACTCATTTGTGTTGCTAATGTAAGTGATTTTTGAAGTGAAAATTTATAATATAAAGTTATAAAGCAATTTCTAATGAATGTTTATCCTTTTGCTGATTTTAGGCAAACCCTTTATTGAGCGCTGCTGCTCCTGCAGCCTCAGCAATTGCTCCTGCAGCCTCAGCACTTGCTCCTGCAGCTGGAGCCATTGGAACTGCAGCTAAGACCGCAAGCGGTGGAAGCAGTGGTACCAATGAGGGAGGAAACGTCATTGGCCTTGGAAGAGCTATCAGCATCTAAGGAAGATCGGGATGTATAAATGTTTTCATGTATTGACGGTGGAAAATTATACAATTTTGTCAATTTTTTGATATTTTTCTCAAACATTTAATAAAACGATTGCCATAAATAAAATGCTGTGAACAACTGAGTCATAGTTTCATCATCATTTTTTGCCACAAGCAAAGCATTAAAACATATCCTTATCATTTCATGTATTTCTAGACATATCTTAGATAGCAAATACTTTAGATTTCCACTCGAAATTTATAAATTTAAGAAGTATTTGATTTACGCAATTAGTTTTTACATAAGGTCATTAAATGCACCTTCACCTCAATAACGAATGCGTGCAGAGAACGAGCTTCACGTAAAATGGGAGTTTGTAGGGTTGACGTAAGTTAAACATTTCATCATCTAGAATCTTAATGAACATTTCTAATTGACTATGAAATTTATGCACAAACAGCAAATAAATAAATAAAGTGATTTCATAGGTTAGTGTAATAAAATCTGGGGTATAACATGCTCAGCCAGACTGAATAGATTAGTTTGCGAGTGATGTGCCAGAGACATTCATCCGATTACGGGATATCAAAGGAAGTCTAAAGTGTCAGCATATAAAAGAGTAAAATGAATTTGGTTAGCTTTTGTATTCCCCTTGTGGCTGCGATTTGGACAGTTTCGGTAAGTATGAGTTTTTATAAAAGTGTTTGTGTCCGGTACAGTGCTCAAAATGTTATAAACTTTGTCTTTTAAGGGAGCTCCACAAATGCCGATAGCAGGTCCCAATGATCCAGGCCCGCCAATGCAAACAGCTCAAGGTTCACCCCTACAAACCATGCAAATGCCCCAAGGAGCTCAACAATTACCCCCACAGGCAATGCAAATGCCCCAAGGAGCTCAACAATTACCCCCACAGGCAATGCAAATGCCCC
>JAHZNA010003489.1:0-15852 GCA_027743935.1 Sinodicranocentrus sp. ZH6
GTATTAAATAATAAAATTACTCTATCTTCGGACTAATAGTGAATAGAGTTCCAGGAGTGTTCGGTCAGCCATCAGTGCAGTCATCAGCGGGGGAGCTGGCATTATCAAGAAAAACCTTTTTTTCGAGCATTTGCTACGAGTGACAAACTGACCAGAATTTGTTTTCGATCTCGAAATCTTTCTGGTAGTTTCGAGAGGTGGTGAAGTCTATAAATAAATAAGTTAGAGGTTAGATTCCCATTATTATATCGCATTATCCTCAGCGATAATGGTGGATAGTCGGACCGAATAATTAATTTAATTTTCAAAGTACTAAATTTTTAAAAAGTGTGTCAATCCTGAAGCTTTTATTTTTATTATAATATTTTAAAAATTATTAACATTTAGATTTCAATCAAGATCAGAGTACTCACATAGTAACTGAAAGTCAGAACAAGCCACAGCGCACAGGTTTATTGTGGTACCAATTTTTGAGTTGTTTTAATTATATTTCATTTGAACTTTAAATTGCTATTGTAGTAAAACTGTATTTTAGAACTAATTTTAGTTTATGAAACATGTGCATCTAAAATTTAGGGAAACAAAACCCTATGGTAAAGAGTTGAGAATATTTAGTCGTCAATATATAAAATTACCCATTTAAAAGTTATGATGATTAACAATGATGGCAAAATTATCTTAATATTAACAAAATCAACAAACGTATTTCGTATTTACAGATGTGTTCAATTTAAGTTTAATATTACGATATCCAGTGAAAATCTTTTTGTGTGCCGTTTTTTATTTAGTAGTAGGTAAAACGATACTTGTGCACGTCGAAACCAACACTTGTAAATATGTGACAAACATATTCAGGAAATGGCGAAGTACAAATTCCTCAAGCAATGCTTTTACTTATGAGCATATTTCACATTTATTAAAAATAGTTATGAAACGGTTTGATTTACCTTAGATTATATTTATTAATACAAGGATATGTAATATACATGATTCTCTACATAATAGTTATCAACTAAGTACCCAAAAATGTCAGACATACATGATTCGTATTAGCAAAAGTTATATTAGCTTCTCTTATATTAATTTACAAAGCATTATGGCGCGAGAAAAAGTTAAAACTGAAAATAAGTTTTCAAATCATGAAATAGTTTTTCATAAATGCTGTTAACGTAAAAGGTTTTTAAATCTAATTTACGACGTACTACAAGATACTTATCTAGTCACACTGCATTAAATAATTCGCTAGTCCGACAAGTTATACATATTCTCGGTACATTAATGGAACATTTAAAACCAACTTAAAAAAGCAGTAGGTGTTCAAGAAATATCAAAAATAGCTACGAATACTGTGTTATTGAAACATGTAACCAATGTCAATAATGTATATTTACATTGTAGCAAAAAATACAAACAAAAATTGTTTTTCAAATGTCTGCATTAATGCAAATTCCGTTCCTGATGAAACTCGTATCGCTGTATTGTGAGTGGACAGTGATACAGACCAGAGATGGGCTTTCTTAGAGCACCAAAATGTCCAAAATACCATACTTGGTCCAAACCTTACGTCAATTTCACTGGCATGCTTGACAAACCAGCACACGTGTCTATATAAAAAAATCATTTTGTTTTTTATGAGATTATGTTTTCAACAAAGTATTTGTACAAAATTACCCATTTGGTCTTCACTAAATTCACCGTTGGGATATATTTCTTAAGACTCTTTCAAGTAATGATCTAAAACTACACATATGCTTTCACAATTAGTTCAAAGTTTTTAACATGTGAATAAAACTTGAGTACTTACTTAAATGTTTAATCAGCAACAAAAATGAATCCAGATCGTGAGTAATGTTGGGGCCCTGCCACGAACAAGGAAAATCCTTGTTTGAATACACCTTATACAAGGGTTAGAAACAAATATAAGACATAAATATTGCCGGAAATTTTAATCATGATGATCAATGTCTAACAATTGAAAACACAAAACTCACTTATCCTTCGAGTGCAGCATGGGTTCGACTTTGACTTCATTTTCCGAAAGGGACACGACCACAGAATCTTCCCAGAACCTCGGGTCATTTGTGTCATGCGTAGTGTGTGGTGTGAATAGTTGATCCAATTGAATAATTGTGCCACATCTAATTAATATAAGGATAACAAAATTGCAAAATCGATAAACTATTTATAAACCGTCCCTGAAATCCTGATGTGACATAAAACATTTTAATCGTTGCCTTTTTATAAATGACTCATAATGTCAGGTGAAGCGGAGGGTAGGGACATTTGATCTCAATCTAAAGCTAATTCACAAAATCTTGCAAAAGTACTCCATGCAGTATGTAAAGGCGATAGGAGTCAATTGGGATGAAAAATAGAGAGAACGAATTCCAGTTGGGGAAAAGCGTTAGCGCATGTATTTCCAGGTAAGGCAATAACAAGCAAGAATAGATTTATTCATGGAATGATAACCGGAAGAATATGCAGGTCTAAAAACTTCACTTAAGAACAATTTCCAATATACTTGCTCTAACGCCACCTCCATACCTAATGCAAAAATTAATGAGTTCATTCAGTTTATCATATTACACAAACCACTACCAAATCCCACCCGAAAACCTCCTGAAACCCAAGTATTTGTCATCTTCATTGTTATTCATTACAGTTTGCCTGATAAGTTTCCGTTTTTTCGTTTCGTTTCGTTATTTTTTACGACAGGTTGGCAAAGAAGTATTGTGTGCGTAATGAACTTCTTAATTGCAATAAAAGTAATGCTATTTCTTAATTACACCATTTTAACTTAGAAAATTTCTCTTTAAATCATAGAGGTAAAATTAAGAAAAAAAAAGCAGAATGGAGCGAGAAACCAAATTTGAAAGTCCAATTTAGAGAAAATCATTTTTTATTGTTGCAATAAACTCTTCACCTTAGTTACTGACGCACAATGTCAACTCCAGAAGCAACGCAGCAGTAGTTACAAAATTTCCCGATCAAATTGGGCTGATGCATTTTTTGGCAAAGATGATGGATGAAGGAATGTTGATTTTAGTTGGGCAAAGGATTGTAGTATAGTAAATAGTGAGCTTTTTTTGGATTTTTTTTGAACTGTACAACACAAAACGTTTAGACTTTATCACTACACATAACAAAGTGTCTTCTTTCAAATCAACCATGAATTTATTTTTTTTCAGCTTTCAATTCGCAGCACAGCATACAAGAATATATAAGGGACAGAATATACATACTGTGGTTCAGGTGAACAAAGACTATTTAGTGAATATGTTATATATTCCTACTTCTATATCATTTTGCTTCACTTTTAATTGTAAATTGCTGGGCTGCTCTGTGGAAGAACGGTGACTTGAACGTTATTTCACTTTCCTACTTATGTATTTAAGCATGTTAGCCTCGAAGACTTCAACCCGTCTTGCACCAAAGTGTTTTGCACATATAAATTAGAGAGAAAAATGAATATATTTATGTCACTACGAATAAATCATTACTTTAATTCAAAATATATTTTCTACAAAATATTATTGAATTAATCCACCACCATACAACCATATATTGTAATATTTGCTTGCATTTAGGTTTACGATAAAATAAAGTTTTACAGGCTTAAGCATGAGCTAAAGCAGGACTCATCATAAAAAAGCAAAGTCGTATTCATTAAGGTACGATCGGTTTACTCCAATAGTTGGCCAACTCCAATATATTATTCAAACACAACATTAAAAGTGATAAGACAGCCATCCTGCATAACAGGAGAGCATAGTGCTCTGCAATCTTCGATAGCTAGATGAAATAAATGGAATAAATTAGAAAATTGATTCAATTTGAAAAATTACAAGTAGATTGTGGCATGCTAATGTCTTACCTTTATTGGAGCAAACGTATTTTGATACGAGCAGCGTTGAAGAAACGGGATTTAGGGAAAGGACTAATAGTACCTCGCGATTTTCAGGTTCAGAACATGCATCTTTTCTAAGCAAAATTTAGGGATTGTCTTTTTGATTCCAATTTTCCGTAGTTCACAGGATAACCGCATCAGTTTTTCTGCGATTGTCTCCACCTAGATTTAACAATTGGCGTGTTATAAAAATATCAGTTTTGTGGCATATTGAGTGGTTACAACAAAGTTACCTTCTGTTCCCCTGAGCAATTCAATGATAAATTCATCCTCAAGAAAACCGTTAGCTCTTCAAATTCCGATTGGCAGTCTGTGATTAGAGAATCATAATTGAACTCTTATTGTAATAACATTGTAATAAAGTTTCGCAGATGAAGTACCTACCTTGAATTATTGGTTGGACACTTTTCCTCGGATGATTTTACTTTTTTCCATTTTCCGATTTCACTGCGCGTTGTAATTTGTTGTTTTTCCCTTTGAAAGCTGGATGAAATATAGTCGTGTTTGGCTTAAGAATTGTTATAGTTGGCCCTAGTACAGTTATGGAGATACTTACTCCAGGAGCCTCAATATTTACAATTTCTCCTTCGACGACGGAAATCATGGTTTTATTTAAATCAGTCTTCTCGGTTGTCGACTGAATTCAATTAAGCGCAATCGTAGCTGAATGTTCCTGGCATTCACAGATTCCTTGCGAGTTAGATTTATTAGAAAATGGGATATTTGTCGTAAGTGGGGAAGAGGTTATTATTGGTTAAGAAGCACAACTTTTTTCTTTTAATTGTGTGTTTTCCAATTTGCTCATATTCCTTAGCTCCCCGTAATAAGATTCCCTTTTCATTTGTTGGTAAGAGTATATTAATTAATCCTGATGGATCACGAGTCGTTTGTTTTTGGTGTGTTCAATCCAGAATTTAGAGCAAGTCTTGAATCGAGAAATTACTAGCTGACGTATCTGAATAATTTCCTTCATGTGTGTTCTTCCGTTTTGGCTAATATGTTGAAGCTCAGGATTTATTATGATAGAAGGTAATCTTTTGTAAGTGATTCTGGAAGACTCTTTTCTAGTGGTTTGAGAATGAGTAACATTTGGCTGAGACACTTTCTTTATCACTTGACCATTAAAAAGACTTTCATTTTTAACTTCACTGGATGATGAAGCTGTATCGTTTCCCCCACGTGCATGCTTTCGTTTACTTATGCTTATGCTCAAGATTGAAAAAGAGAAATGGCAAGCTTTTGGTTTCATGGGTTCCGAAAGATGCCTTTCTTGTGGTAGGAAGATGGGTAACAATTGGCTGAGACACTAGACTTATCACTTGACCATTCGAAACACTTTTAACATTTTCAACTTTTTCAACAGTCACAGTTAATGATGAATGCGGCGTTGTTGTATTTTCAGGTCGGTGTGTAGTTAAGGAAATAGTAAGAAGTGGTTTCCTGGATTCATAAGATGTATTCTTGGGTTCAATTAAAATTTTATTTTGGGGCTTAGTGGTAGAGTTTGTAACTGGAATGAATTGAGGATTGAAGACTGGTCGGTTTGATGAAAAGGGCTTCAATGTGGTAGATTTAGTTGTTAAAACCACACTAGTTTTGTTTTTCATCGCTGTAAAGGAATAAAATCAAGTAAATATAACATTGATGAATAATTTATAAAGCATACACGTATTAAAATATAAGTACATGTATTGATTGTCATTATATAACCACAGTCGGATTTAACATGGGCTGCAACTCTTGTTTTTGGAATTTTTGCCTGTTTGCTAACCAGAATTTCCCAGTTTTTGAAAGTACATACTTACACTCTGGTTCTTTAACACAAAGATTGCAATCATCTTTGTATTGATCGCAAGCTATCGATGATCTCAGGAGAAACAAAAGGCCTAAAAAATATTTTGTAAGATTCATTTTAACATTCCTATTGAGACTTAATAAATGTGAAGAGAGCAAACTATTTTGACATAGTGATGCCAACGCCTTCTTTCTCCAAAAGCTTAATAATTGCAACTCAGCAAATGTGCATGTTTGCACATGCACATGTGTGCAGCAACTCAGATTGCATGTTTATAAAGCGATATTTGATTACAAAGCGGTTAAGCAAGCAAAGATTCCTTTGCATTATGCACTCTTATCATTTTTCTGCTATTAAACCATGCCCTCCTTTTTTATAATATGAAATACCTAAATTATTGTGTAGTGTAACGACGCTATGCTTAAATCAGAGACAGGCAAGAATTCCGTTTATGTTTGTCACTGCTTCTGCCTTTTCACTACCTACATGCTCTAAATGCAAAAATATTTGCAATTTTTAGCATACCTTTACCTAGTTTGGGAGTGTGTCAGTGCTCAAGTCCTTTGATCTAGTCATCCAAACATAATATATGATCGTTGCACTGAAATGTAAAAGTGTTGATGCATAAATCCTTGAAGCAAACATCATCTTGTATATATTTAAATTTGGTAATTTTATCATAGCCGTAATTACTTAGCTTTTCAGTGTATCAGTGCAGTGGTCCTGTGGTCTTGTTATCCAAACACAATATCCAGGATACCTCAAACATTCACAATGTAAGTTGGTGCTTTTTAGCCATGTAAATTGATGGTAAATAAAAGCCTTTTTGAACAAGCGTATCAGGACATGATACTCGTATGAGAGCTTCCCTCAACCAGTATGTTTATAAGAAGTAAAGTCCCCATCCACTTCTCTACACTCCGAAACTATTCATGCCTTGTAAATGCTGACACAGCAGCATGTATATCTTAAATGTTACAAGAAAGGTGCATCTACACCACGTTGCATTAATCTCATTATTGGTATTAATATATCATACTACTAAGCATGCAATAACTGCATGAAACATCCGTCTCATTCAAAAATATTCTAGGAGAATATTAACAACACAATATGGAGTCCAGTCACCATATGTGAGAGTCAGGTCAGTAAAAATAAAACCCATAATAGTAGTGACTTAATTAATGAAGTGATAATGGTAATATAGTAAGTAAACATTAAAACAAAATAATTACAAAAGATTAAAAGTGAATGAAGTGAGTAATCTTTAAGAAAATGTTGACGGACGGAGTAAAAAATGAAAAAGGAAACGTCAGCGGAAATTGGATCAGGAGAGGAAAATGGAACATGTGGAAGGAACATGTAATTTTTACTGACAACAACAGCTTAAGAAGGTTGAATATTGGCAAAAATGGGATATAAAAGGATGATGTACCAACGTAAAATTATTTATAATTCACAATTAGAAAGGAACTGTTCCTGATTGAATATTTAAAGGAAGTAACAATTTTTGTTGATATATCATGAAGATTGTGTGGATTTGGATTATACTGACTGGTGTGATCAACGACAATTTTAGCGCATATCAGGAAGCCGGGTTAGAACGCCATCCAGATGCAACATCGAAGGAGGGTAATCGTACTTCACCATGGTTAAGGTTAAGTTCGAATTACACTGCAGAGTGTCGGTCATGTCTCTTTAAATGAGACATTCATATTGGTAACTGATTTGACGATTCAAGATGTATTTTTCAGTTGTAGTATTATTAATCTATTTCATATATGCGTATATTTAAGTCTTAGCTTATAAGTATAAACTTATGTAAATAATTCACACTGTAGGATAATTCATACTTTCAATTCTTCAAATTGTAATATTTCCAATGTTTAATTCCAGAAAACCAATTAATTTCATTCATCCAACTTCATTGGTTATGTAATTTCAATTATCAAACATTATGTATACTATTCTACTTATTATAATCCAATCCAATGCGATGCCTTTTGGAAGACCTCCTATACTCATGATGAACAGCCTATTCCTCATCAAACAAGTATTCCTGTGAAATCAGCATATTATCAATATTAATTAATTGGAAAATTATACCTACTTACTTATACACTATCTCTGTAATCCAAAAATATTATTACGCACCCATTCCTCGTGATATTCTTCTTCCTCAGAATAATCCTGCCAAGATCGCCAGTGTACGTTGGTGCTTTGTAGCCATGTAAATTGATGGTAAATAAAAGCCTTTTTGAACAAGCGTATCAGGACATGATACGCGTATGAAAGCTTCCCTCAACCAGAATGTTTATTTGAAGTAAAGTGGCCATTATGTTCTTTACACTCCCAAACCATTACTGCCTTGTTAATGCTGACACAGAAGCATGTATATCTTGTGGTAGCCGTTTTGTAATTGTAGAAAAAAACACAGTGAACTCGTTTCTATTTATTCACACCGCGACCGGTTTCGATAAATTTTGTATTCATCATCAGGCTAAAAATTAAATATTGAATGTAATGAATAAATACTGGAAGTGTTATTAAATCAATAAATACATAATGAGGAAGATTAAATAGATAATTAAATATGTTTAACCAACCTGTGTGAGAGTACAGTATAAATACAATAAAATATTAGTACAAGTATAGTATAATTCGGTTAAGAAATGAACTCTTTGGAGAAAAAAACAAGTTGACATTGACAAAATGTGGTGTAATTATCAGAAAAGTTTACAAATTAAAATTAAAAACCTGAAATAATTACCCGTAGTATTTAAAAAGGAGTTCTTTCTTATTAAATGAGGAATGACCGAGAAGTGAATGTTGAATGACAAACTGACAAATTATTCTTTGTTTGTGTGTAAAAGAGGAACAAGAAAACCACCTGTATATATAAAATTCCTTAACAAGTGATATGACTTTCGAGGGCATTATGCGTAGATTTTGTGCATGCATAGTCTTTTATATCTTTAGACAGGTTCTAAGGTAACGAAAAAGCCACCTTGATATTTAAATAAGTGGAACAATCGTGAAAAACCAACTTCCTGTCATGTTGAAGGTGTTTGACAAAAAGATATTTTATGATGGAACCTAAATTACGAATATTATTGTAAAAAGGGAAAGAGACGTATTTTTCTTTGGAATTCCCATCATTGTCTGTAACTAGCTTAGTATCTACGAAGAAGACCTTATTTAATGTCAGATGAGACCGAAGAAGATTGGACTTGGGCTGAATAAAAATATCCCTATTAATCGTTTTTAATTTATCGTAGGCTGAATTTAGAAGATGTAAAGGGTAACCCCTTCGAGCAAATTTTTCAAATAAATTTGACAGTTCGTATAATCTTGTGTCATGAGTAGAACAACATCTTATGATGCGTAAACCACATGAGTAAGGCAGAGATTTAAGTAAATGACGAGGATGATTGGAATACAAGTGAATAAACTCGTGCTTACTCATGGGTTTTTTGTGGAAAAAGGTAATAATTGAGTTATTATTTCCTATTGAGATTATTAAATCTAAAAAATTGACACTGCTAACACCTTCGGCATTTCCTTCTTCTGGTTTATTTGGTTCATCTGTGTGTGTGAGGGAGGAAAGAATTGACAAATGGCGTCGACAACAATATGGGGCGGATGCAAATTACGTTGAACTATAAAACTCACCCCATCCACCTCTGTTTTTTCTTAATTTTATACTGTTTAATATATTTTCATATAAATCTCACTTCACCCCACTGTTGGGTACACACACATAATAAAAAATGATCCCATTTAGTGTACACAAGTGCGGTATGAAGCAATAGGTGTGATAGCAACAAGTGACATACCATCCCACACATTATATTGCCTTGTTTGTAATGGCAATTGTTATTAAGAGTTCGTGGTGAGTAAATGATACATTTTTTTACATTACAAGTGTAAAGTTATAAAATTTTGTGTTTTATAAGTATCTGGGGAAAATTTCTCACAAGATACCAAATAAAAATTTGGTGGAGGACGTGAAGTGCTCCAAGAAATTCAAAAATGCCAAGTCTAGGAAGCGTCATTGGACTTTAAATTCGAATTTAAAAACCTTCAAGAAACTCCGTAAGGAAACAAAAAACAGCTGGTTGATAGCTCAAGAGAAAAGTTTAGCCAAGTCTAGGAAGCGTCATTGGACTTTAAATTCGAATTTAAAAACCTTCAAGAAACTCCGTAAGGAAACAAAAAACAGCTGGTTGATAGCTCAAGAGAAAAGTAAGTTTCAGAATTTATAAATATTGTAAATATAAACACTTTAAATCATATTTTTAATTTTCCTCAGCCGAGCAATTTCAATGCTGCAGCGGTTCCTTCCCCTCCACCTCGCCCACCCCACCTTTCCAAAGAGCAGTGCAAGAGAAATCAATTAGAAAAAAAAACTAAGTCGGGAAGAACGAGCTAAGGATATTGCGAAGGATCGCCCCAAACGCCAGAGCGAAAAAACGAAACGCTTGAACCAAAAGAATATTCATTAAAACATCTGTTTTTTATTTATATGTGTAAAGTTTGTATAAGAATATGGTCTACTACAGTAAATAGAAATTAGTTTTTCATAATTACTCCAACTTTAAAGTTGAATCAAATACAGACCGTGTTGTACCCTTAATTAGGTATATTGATACATCAGTTGGTTGCAGTTACATGATACCTGGAACATGAGATAGTAACTAAAACACATTGTTGTTTTATTCCGTACGCTGAATTTTTCCCCGTTAGTATTGCTATACTTGTCATTGTATAACAGTATTGTAATTAAATAACATATAACACCAATTAAATTTTTAAAAAATAATTTTTCAATTGGACATGCAACTAATTTTATGTTGCAGAAGCACAGACCCTTGATTTTATAATACGTGACCAAATTGACATTTTAATCTAAAATAGAGAATTTCATGGGCAAAAAAAAGAATAATCGCTAAATGTTTTTCCACAAAATGAACATTTTATTTGAATATCCCTATGCATTCTTTAGGCATTCTGCATGTGAATAGTTAGGCTTGTCATTGAGAAAAAATATCTTGGACTATACGAACAAAAAACCGGATAAAATATCTTTCCAAATTTTTTATCTTGATCCATTTTATTCTTTAAGAGTAGAAAACTTTTCCTTTTGATTTTTTTCATGTTTTCTTAAAGCCTGCTTTGATGAAAAAATTAGACCGGCGCATTGAGCTTTAGTAAAAGAAGAGCTTGAGTTTGTTTTCTAAAAGTAGCTTAAGATTACTGAACATTGACGTCAGGATTGACATATTTTAAATGATATGCTTCCTTCTTTCTTTTGCTTTAATGACGCTAAATTTCCTTGATCTTGTCCACATTTCCGCTTTGCTTGCTGTCCCTCACCTCGGCGAGGCTAAGAATTCAATTAACATTAATTAAAAACGTGAAATAAATAGAAAATCTGATTGGAATAGAGTGTTTTCACATTAACCTTGAACATCTTTGCATCCGCCGCATATTTCTGGGGACATGAAAATATTACCTGCTAGGATAAAAATATTCTTCATCTTTGCCAGACGCATCATCATCTGAACTGGATGACGAGACAACTTCCCTCTCGCTCTTTATAATAATAATAAATAAATAATTATTTTAAAAGTCAAATTTTTGTAATGCACCATTAAACTTGATTTTTGATTGTACTTTATTTTCTCTCATTGTTTCCATTAAAAGTGTTATCAGACCAAAAACTGCACAAATGTTTCGGTTAAATTTGCAATACATTCTAAAAAAAACAATCAAATACAAATTTTTAAAGGTTTTAGACATTCAGATACAACATGCATGCAAATGTTTTATGAAAATGTTTAAAATGTAAAATTTTGACCAGTAGAGATTCAGATTGATCAGAGCTCTGTTGGACTACTACATTACTAGCCTGTGCACTTGTCATTGGCACTTGTTGGGTTTGGGCTTTCATTCTAAATAAACATTCAAATACGAATTACATGCAAACGTTTTAGACATTCATAAAAAAATATATGTAAATATTAACATGAAAATGTTGAAAAGATAAAATTGTTTATTTACCAGCAGAGATCTAGACTGATCAGAGCTCTGCTGGGCTTTCACATTACTAGCTTGTGTACATCTTATTGGAACTTATTGGTTTTGGCTTTCATTCTAAAATAACATTCAAATGCAAATTACATAATGTTTTGATGAAAAATTGAGATTATGGTTTTAACTCGTAGTGATTCAGATTGATCAGAGCCATGCTGGGTGATCTTGTGTACTTGCCTTTGATTTTTGCTAAATTGATATCAGGGTATTTATAATTTCTGTATTGCAATCACATACCTGCTCTGCCACTGCCAAAGTTATTAACTGAATAGAATTGAATAGAATTCAATTATTACTCAATATGTAAACAAATTTGCGAGATACTTGTAATGTATTTGCTTTTACTAACATGTATCGCGTCGTTTGTATACATTTAAGAATTTGCTTGCACTGGTACTGCACACACGTTCTAATACAATCAAGATAAATTAGAATATTTTTTTGACCAATTATTTTTTTCAAAATATGTCTTTTTAAACACAACTAGTACACATAGAATATCGCCCACTACTTGAACTTTAGCCCGATTTGCATTTGCCTTACTCAAAATAGACCCACATTTACTACCTTAACATGCAATAATTTGAAAAATTTTCCAATTTAAGAGCCTTTAATGAATTCTGTGAAATATATATTTTGCATTTTGCGTGACTGCATCATTGGAAAAATAACGGTTTGGTTGCCATTCTTATTCTCGGAAACATCAAACACAAGGATTACTGTTAAATAATGTAAGAAAGTAAACATGCACTGTTTTTTTGTATAAAAACCATACAAAAATAAAACAACCAACTTGCACATGTTCTGGCGATTATAATGCTGCATCAGCGTAGATGTAAATTTTTTTTTCATTATGTGTATGTCTATTGAGTAAATATTACTTCGTAGACCTAAAGACGCATATCGTGTTAGACAAATATAATTTTAAATCAAACAATTTTCTTAAAATATTATTAAATATTTGTTTCTCGAGTAATTCTATTTTGATTTACGAGAACATGTTGTTCTTTGTGCATATAAACAGTACCAGAGTGAAAGGCAGAGTGTTCATAATGTGCTTGCATACTGCTTTTTAACTTCTAAGATTTGCATGTTTAGATATTGTGTGGATCTGGAGAAGAATCTTGCACAACGATGCATTGATAAACACAATTATATGCCCCACCAACTCTGTTTTAATGCATTCCGAATTTAATTGTACACACTAGGGGGTCGGGTTGTCCTTGCTCGCGACAGCGATTAGTACACTAACGAATATCCATAAATTATAAAGCACCTTACTTGCTAATGAGAAAATGTTTTATAATTGCAGATTAACTGTTTTTTAGTTGTGTATTCATATTTTTTATTAGAATTATAAAATATCACATATAATATTTGCACTAACTGGCTTTGAAAGTGCATTACCCAAGTCTCTTAATTAATATAACTAAGTTTAAAAAACGAAACCTATCTGTAATACCAACTTATTTATATGTATAATTATTAGAATACAAATCAATTACCTTTATACACTCCATGCGCCTAAATGCCTGAAAGAGCCGTATTTACAAACAAATAAATCAATACAATCAAGCTATCAACAATGTTTCTTTTGTGAGTGACTTTTTGAGGACTGACATACAAACCGTAATTTTAAGTTATTTTTTAGTTATACAGATTTGAAATTCCGGCGTGCAACAGTACCACAATCCCTACTACGACCTCCTGTAATTCCAGTTTTGCTAGGTGTACTCTCAGTGTAGAAAATGAAATTAGCTGTATAAATTTAAAAAACGATTGTAAGTTTAAATGGTGTGTTGGAAAGAAATTATGGAAAATGTGATTATAACACATAGTGAAGAACATATTATACAACGAACAATAGGAGTATGTTCAAAAAAAATATCTGCAAAAATTGAGCTTGTCATTTTTGCCCTTCACAGCAATCGCTCTCCTTGTGTATGCACTCCAACCATGTGAAGGAAAAGAGTGCCCATTAATGTAACACATATGATGTCCATCTTGTGTAATTATACATTAATCGATGCAATTTAAGAGATTTAGAGGTTGTAAATATCTTCCTACACAGAAAACAAATATGACCTTCAGCCTCCAGACTTATGCGTGTTACTAAGACAACAGTTTTCTGCAGTTATCATACATTGTTCCACTTATGTTTACATTTTCCATCCAAGCTACTCATTTTCTGCGGCGGTGACGATGTAATTGAATTTTTTTTCTTTACTTTACTGAGATCTTCAGGAATAAATATAATTTAAAGATCTGAGGTCGGAAAAGGACCTTTTGAAAATTTTACTTTTGCATTTTCCTCCCACAATATTCCGTTTACTTGGAAAAGAAATGAAATTATTAAATGAAAAGATGTTATTTACCAAATATATTTTCGTATTGTTAGTATGATTTCCCTTTTCCTGAGTGAAAATAAAGAAATTTCGCACAAAACATTATTGTTTGAGGTCGACCCTGTCTCCCTTTTTGGATCAGTTCTTGAGCAAACCAAACAGTTAGCTTTTGAAAACTGAAATCAACAATTTAAATCCATTTATTCGATATATTTTCTCCGTTTGATATATTGATTTCATTGGTATCAAAAAAATTGGATTTGTGCACGCAGCACTTTTCTTGCGTGCATGGTTTAAAAGGGGGAACAAAAATTATTACAGATGGATCATAACTTAATTTGAAGAAAATTTTCTATTCGGCCAGCTATTTGAAAAAAGTTGTTTCCTACAATTTCAAATAAAGGATTAATGGTTGTTTCTCCAGAAATGTTCTACATTAATAACACCTCGGTGCGACACGCTTTGGCTAAAATTTACTTCTTCAATTAAAAGATAAATATAAAAACATCAAGTCATTATTGTTTTTCAGCAATTAATTATTATTGTCGAAAGTTTATTTTTGCCAATATACTAAATAAATGCTCGGAATAAATTGGTCATAATTGACCTAAGGGACTGCAAAACAAAAATATTACGAATAAAACTTTATGCCTGTACGTCTCAATTATATTTTTTATTGCTTGGACACCTGTGAACAATTTATTTTCTGAGCAGAAGTGCTAAACCTGCTTGATTTTGAGATTCAAGTGATTGTAAACAGCCGGAAAATTAACTTTTCCAGTTTCACTCATAAAACCTGAATATGTTTAGTCACAAACTCAAACTCGCTAAATTAACTACTGTGTTGAATCCTTCCTGCCATTGTTTACAATGCTTGTTGAAAACTTCCATCTGGTTTTTGGAAAAATGGAAATTAGCTTCCCCCGTAATGGACTTTAAAACGGATTCAAAAGAACGTCAATTTGTGGAAATTGATGGTAAAGAAAAAAGTAAAACATACAAAAGAATCAACTTGCATGGGCTCTTCTATGTTCTCCTTATATTGCACCAAACTGGGTTGTCGGATTCAGACCAGTGTTCAAAATTGTCAAAGCTTCAAATCGGAGTGACAATGGTGATCATATCATTGTCCCAATGTTTTGCAAGAGCTTGTAAGTTGTAATTTCCGAGCTTGTTTTGTTGGTAAATGGGATCAACCAATTTCATTTCATTGATTGATTGGCCAATTAAGTTGAATAAAATAATTCCATTAGAATATTAAAAGTAAGCTTCTGTGTAACCAGGTAACCACCTTATTTTAAACATTTTTTTCCCAACAAATCCAATAATTTTCTGTATTATCAAAATAATAATAATACATACATTTAAGTTCATCAAAATGTATTCCCTTCTTCCTACAGTAGATCACATTTCCCAAGCTTCGTTCACAAATGTACTCTTTGATATTTATCACAAGCGAAGACAATCCCACAATTTTCGAATTTTTTTCATGAGCATATCGCCTGACACAAGTATGAAAGCTTTCTCTGTAATTTCCACACAGTAAAAGTAATTTAACAGCAAATTGTTTTTGCTGCGCAATAAATGTCTGAGCCGAGAAGTGTAATCTGGATTTTCCATCCAACTAATTACAATTTGTAATTAACTCGGTAAATTGTTTTGTAAGGCCAACAACTGGGTTAGCAAGCTCGATTGATCCCCTTCTTGGC
>JAHZNA010003490.1:0-12281 GCA_027743935.1 Sinodicranocentrus sp. ZH6
GTTTGCTTTGAGTTATCATACAATTGAATGTTTTTAAAGTATACAAAAATTGCGGATAACAATACACAGCTGTTCCTTCTTTGGGTAAAGGAAGTCAAAATGCAATCCACAATAGGCGAAGGGGTTTTTCATCATGGACTTGCCTTCTTACTATTGTGCTGTAAATATATGCAGCGCTATGTAGGTTTTGTAGTGTCGTGATGATGCATGCATACATCAAGACTAAGACTCGAATCGATCATTCATCGCCATTATTCGTAATCATCCCTTTTGAGCACATTGTCAGCTATATTTAGAAAGTATACTGCACACTGACCGCATACTGTCAATAGTGTCAATGCATACCAAATACCAATTATTTATGACCGATGGACTAGATGGACGGGTAAGGAAGATTGATTGCGTAACAAAGTTCACTTTCTTCTATCGGAAATATGTTTGATTGCAGTGTGTAGTGTAACTCACAATATCCTCAATACTCTTTGTGTTTTTTAGGGGACTGTGAATGTAATGTCTGTCTAGCACACCCATTACGTTATGGGTACTTCAATGTCCTAATGTCAGCCTGATCAATTGTAGTCAGTGGTAAGTCCAATTAGAACTAGAACAGTAAAAATAACTGGCTTTGACATTGACACAGGCAGAAATCGTTTTAGCAAAGTTGTACCTGAATGAAAGCTTAACTAGGAAATGAATCGCATTTTCTTGATTGTTCATAACCTGACTCATCCCCCATTCCCTTTCCAGTTTGAATAAATAACTTTAATGCATAACTAACAAACAGAATGTGCAGAAGTAAGCCTACTTATTTACATTTGTAACGTTAATTTACATTTATGGTTTCTAGAATTAAATGTCTTCCACGAATGTGCAGGGTACACTACAAGGTACGTTACTGTATTTCAGTACTTCCAGGGCTAAATAATACAATTTTGATTGCATTTGTATTCCATTTGTTTCTGCGTAAATTACTAACCAGTCCAGACATGTATTTCCAACTAATCATTTAAACGGAGGAAAAGTAAAAGGTCGTAAGCGTAGTAAGGCGTTAGCGTCCAAGTTAATGTAGTACCTTTAGATCATCCGTGAACTACCAGTGATGAATCATAATTTTGCAGGAATAAGGTTCGTCAAAAACAAAATTATAATGTTTAGTGGGTAGAATGAATTGACTCCACGAAAGGTAGGTTGTGGTTGTGTACATACGTCGACATAATGTGAAAGATGCGCCAAATAATCACTGTCATCATTCACAAATATACTCATAAATGCTTAACCTTGAAAAATATTTATTGTGTCATAATATTCAACCGAAATAATCACGATCCAAATAATATTTTACTTCCGGTTTCATCGATCAGTTATTTACTTCATTATGTGCATGTTCATGTTATATGATCAAGGCCTAAAATGGCAACTATGGATGGATGGAGGAATTTCGCCAGGCTCCTACAATAATGCATAAAATCAGACAGGAATCATAATGATGTTTGTATAGTTTTTTAACAATAACGTAAAAGCGTTATGGAAAACCGGTTTTGCTAGGAACTTGTGATGATGATACAAATCCAGCATCACAGTCAAAAGTATTTGCTTGCTCAGTAGATTTGGTAAGCGAAACAGGATATCCTTGACAGAGAATGGAAAGAATAATATGCGAAAAATGAAAGGAAACATTAATTTATATGTTACACATAAAAAATGCAAATTCTTGCTATAAAAGTTTACAAACAATACGCATGTAATCAATAGCAGTTATACCCAATATATATAATAATGTTTTATGGATATTATAGAAATTGTGCGAGTTTCTTTTAGAATTTAATATTAGAAATATATTGTTTAGCAATACAACTATAGAGCTTAGAAAAAATTTCTTACCAATAATCTAACGCGCATTATCAAAAAATCATTTTCATATTAATTTGGTGTAAACACAATCCATTATTATCTGCGGTTATACAGACTAAATTATTAAGACCGTTAATACTCTTGGAATTCGCTTAAAAACAATATGATTTTGGAATGGTGGTTAGTTAATTAGCGAACAGTCATCGCATTCAACCACTGCGAAAAATTAAACCAACCCAAACTTTTGTGATGCGTATTACAAGCTGTCTGGTTGATACCAGATATCATAGTTAGACAGCTGCATGAATTCTTACAAAGAGATGATATCTTGCATATCATACTAACATTTGTGTTTTGAGAAAAAGGATGTAAAAACGACAAAAAGGACGTTGAAGTATTATTATAAAAAACTGGGAGGGATTTGGATCAATTTGTAACTTATCATTATCCCCAAAGGACGCACTTCTTTTCTGGATTCATCCGGGAATTACGCGAGCACTGCCATACTGTGGAGAATTCCTCAAAATTTGAAAGCGGACCTAGAATTCGGTACTTAGGAGGGCTGTAAATATATAAAGAATTCTGTCAGTCAAAACCTAAAAATTAAGGATTCCAGGTATAAAAAAAAACTTTCTATACCTATGTAAATCAGTCTCAATCTGATCCACCAATGCAGATGGATTCATGTAGGAGCACCATGACTAAACAAGATAAGTATGATTAAGATGAGATTTTACACACGTCATGAAAATATAGATTAAGATAAATTATTTTTATTTTTTCGTAAAATTCGCTCACCTGTGCAAATGAGAGGAAGAAAATTTGCTCAGGCGAATATTTTTCTAATCCTGGAAGCCGTGGTTCCGGGTTGCCTCTTCCCTTTATGTATAGCCTGTATGCTTGTAATGCTTCACGTATTCCTCCATTGTCAGCAATATTTTCAGCTAAAGTTCTTCTACCATTAATCTGCAAAGCAGGTACGAAAAAAGGTGGCATCAGCTTTGAAGACTGCTAGTTTTTATCTTTCACATCACATTAAGCGTAATTATTTTAATTTCATCAATCATTCTAAATGATACCGTGTTGTTAGGTCCTGAAATAGATCCTAGTTCTGGAAACCAGTATTTATTGTACTGCTTAACAAAACATTCTACTTTTCCAACGAAATCCTCGAGAGTATTTAAGCTCCACCAAGAGTTTAGTTTTCCTGTTTCATCGCTGAATCGGCCTAAAAGAAAGTTTTATTTGAAATCAATGATGCAACATTAGGATAAATGCATATTTATATGAAAGCTTAAAGGTAGGTATGCAGAATCAGTTAAGTTTACCTTCAGTGTCAAATCCATGGGTAATCTCATGGCCCATCTTACAAATTCAAATGATTATGCTTAGGCTACGCATTAATTTAGTAGTGTGTAGTAATATAATAGGTTTTCTATAAACTCACCACAGACCCAAGTGCTCCATAGTCGATAGCTCTAAAGTTAAAAAGAATTCTTACAGCAATTTGGCGGTATCAGAGTTTAATGATAAATTCGCTGTATGTAAACTATTTACCTCAATCCCATTCCAATAAACGGTTCTTGTAGAAATCCCGCTGGAAATGCTGCAAATCAAATACGAGAAACAATTGACAAGAACCTTCCAACAGAGAAATAAACTTATCAATACGACTTTTGAGTAAATCATCTTACTAACTGCATTCAGCTCATCATCGTAAAAGCAATCCGCTTCAGCAGGGGAGTCAGACGAACTTGTCCAGGTAAGATCAACTGGTAGCAAATACTGTTTTAATTCCTTCTCAGAAGACCATTTCATCAGGGTAAGCATATTTGTAAAGAAAAATTCGCTTTTAAAGTTTAATCCCTCGTAATAAGCATTAACAAATACAGGATCTGGCAACCATTTTGGGTAGCCGAGGTAAGCTCTGACGCGATCTGCTTTCTGCAGAGCTCTCGCTTTAGTATTTTCATCCATCCAGTCAATTTTTGCTATAATTCCTTTAAATGACTGAAGCAAGTACGAAACGAGTTCACGAGCCTATGTGGCAGATAAATCACAAATTCACAAGATTCTTTTTAAAGTCAATTATGGTGAATAACATAATATGACATATGGATAATAGATATGGAGGAGTAAATTCATAAAACCATTCATAAATCTAGACCATATCCATACGAGAGTACAAGCTTACCTCATCGATTACTCCATTTTTCACGTAGCGTCTTATATATTTATGTGTCATGGCGAATGGCATAAGTTTGTCCAAAAGACTGACGCACTCTGTGTGCCTAAAGTGTTTAAGAAAGGGTTAAAGACATTTCAGATCACTTTAAGTTGTCACTTAAATACTACCTATTCGGTGAAGACTCTGTCCCGTCAACCACAAGAGAAAACGCTTTAAAATAGTCTCGAAATTCTCTTGAAATGTCTTTTCCGAAAGTGTAGAGGAGCTGCCACATCAAGTACATATCTGTTTAATCCAGGTTATCGTCATAAGTGAAGCTTCAATAATTAGAGACATAAGGTTTAGGGATAAGTATTGTAACATACGAAGCTCATCGGATGGGATTCGTACAAATATGTCAGCCAGTTTTTGAATGTATTGAATATCATTGACATTGACAACGAATTCATCCGTAATTTGAATATTTGACAGGCCATCAAACAGTGTTTCTACATATTCTGTCCAGTTGAACTACATGGAAAACATTTTAAAATCATTTCTACATACTTGACACATCATTGTCAAAATGAGCAATTGATGACCCACAAATTCATTATGATGTGGACGCCTTTGAACGGAGTCTGTAGCCCTCGCAAGGCGTGAAACGGACCGATTACTAGTTTGATTTTGAGATCCGAAAGCACTGTGATTACTGAAGAGTCGATTGAGCTCTCGTAATGTTAAGAGGTTTGCCTTCTCTGGTTTTGATTGGTCTTCAGTATCTGTGGAAGACTTAATAAAAAGAGAAGGGTTGTAATAGTTTTAGATTTGAAATACGAGGGGACATGTCAATTCATATTGAGCTGAAATACCAAAGCAAATAGCTGGTCAAACGCGGATATTTTCTTGGTTGCCTTTTTGATGTCATTTATATATTCTTCGGGAACTCCGATTTCACGACCAATTTTTTGCAAAACTTTCCTGATGAGGGTTTCATATGCTTCAACAATATTTTCAGCATAAAGAAACGACGCTTTTGGTATGGGTAGCTCCGGTTGATCTATCTACAAATCAAAGTTCTATTCATGATTCATTTCACGTTTTATCTTACGTTTTTCTATTCATATCTTACGAATATTTGAGAGACGGAGGTATTATAATAACTAGGGTTGATACTGAGATCGAAAATATAATCTTGTCCAGTTTCACGATGTATTATGGCCAAAGTTTTAGCAATTGACCGTTGGGGATCAATAAGACTTTTGATGAGACTAATCATCGGTTCAACACCTGCCTTTTCAATGGATTCTGCATGCACAATTACACTCATTTCATCAAAGACTAACTCATGCAACAATAAATAAAATTTGGCTTATTTAATGAGAGTTAATATCACTTTCACACTTAGCTTACCTAAATCAATGCATGAGTTGTACATAATTTTCATTTGCTGCAATGCTTCAATATCATTTCTCGTAATGCTTTCAGTTAAATCTATAACAAATATAAACACAAACAAAAACCTGTTTTGTCTTCAACTTTAATAAGCAAATGAGGGCCACGCAACGATAATCTAAACACTTGTATTTTCTTCTATTGAAAATTTATAATAAACAAAAAAAAGAAATCATGCAAAAAAATTGAGCATTTAAAATGGATTAATTAATGGAAAGTGGTCACAACTTACGTACTAATCGTACAAGTAGTAATTAGTTAATGCCTAGTTGTACGCAAAACGATGGAATTTAATGAACGTTAGTTATTGTAGATCATTATATCCCAAAACACAACACAGAAAGCCTAACTTGATTTCTAGTTTAGTTTTCGTCCTCACTCTCATGTATCATAGTGAAATTAGCTTTGACGCATTCACCCTAATTAAAGGAGATTTTAATGGGGATTTGCACAGATTTGAATGTGCTTAACGAGCAAGCAATTTTTTGAAGTGAGCAATTACATCTCTAAAGGTAAAAAGGATAATTACCCCTAAGATGACCAATAATCCTGTTTCTCATAATGGTTGTGTGGTCGAATGATGCGACATTTGCAACTGCTGACGTGTCTGTAATCCAATTCCCACATGCAAACTTATGAAAATCATCGCAAGGGTCAACTGCGTCATCCATGGTTCGCAAAAATAAAGTAGCCGTTCTAGTACATTCCTTCGTTCGGCACACTTCGTAGGGGGCTATAAACAGAAAATCACAGTGTTTTCACCAATGTTGATGTTTGATATCATGTACGACATGATTTCAAGTGTTTTGAATATTTTTCTAAATAACATACTGAAAGTTTTAAAATATAAATAACCCAAAGCTCCAACAGCTGCTACAAGGCAGAAAAGAAGGATGCTTAGTACACCTAAACTGCATGTTAGGATTTTCGTAGGGACCATGAAGTAAAAACCACTGCTAATACTGCTTCTAAAGAAAATGTATCACCATTTAGTTTTGATGATAGTTGATATGAATGATCAAAATAGTAACTAAAACTTGAATGAGCAGTATCAGCGTGTCACTTACTTGTTAGTAGAGTTCTCAATCTCCATATTGCAGCTAACGCTGGATTCTTTCCGCTCCATGTTTGCGTTACATGCGTCACTAATATCACTCCGAGCATCTTCCTCCACAATGAAATTCGTTTGTGAAGGACTCCGGGGAGGTTCTGAGGAATTCCCCCCATTACGTATAGGTAGCTCAAGAAAGTGCATTGTCAAAAGTCACCTATATTATACTCATTTAAAAACTTGAATAATTATCACCATTTATCACTATAACGTGTTTCAATGATAAAATCTCCTTATACAAATTTCAACTTTTAAATTTTCACGCTTACAAAAAATTTACTCTTTTGAAGAACGTAATATACCTAACACTGCTTATAAATCGACACAGAACCGCGTCCAATTTAGGCAGAAGGATGTGCGTAGGTTCAGATTTCTGCAAAAACCTACTTACACAAAGAATGTCAATTGAATGAAATGTAGTTTTCGAACATGCATATGTGTATGCTTGTTTACCAGACCAGAATATGGTTAGTGGTATTTATCAAAGCTGTATTTATTATAAGTGTGAACAGATCCAGTGCTAAATTACCTGAATCGGGTGGGTGAATTACAAAGCAAAAGCTCAGCTGGAGGTTTATACTGTAAACTCATGAGAACTAGTACTGGTGAACAGACTGCTTACATGTATCCATCCAGGTAGATGAGCAAAACAAAACGCAAAAAGATGCTAATTAGTAAGCACATACAAAGAAAAGATTAGGAAATCTAAACTCCAATATGTAGCATAGAATAATTACTGCACCTCAATACGTTGCATGTAATACAGAGTAATACAAATGTTTATCGAGTAACCACATCTCCTACGGCTAATTCTTGTTAGTAGAAAGAAAGTATCAACGCTTAAAAATATTAGGTTTATATTTATTACCTTCGAAGTGGAGTCATATACATTAATACATATATATCCGTATAACCTTGTTAATTTGCATATTATGGTGTCTGATATAACGTGAAAGACGGATTTTAAAATCCATATGCGCGTGAAATCTTTCATATAGGTAGAAAAGCTGCGATCAGTACTGTTAGCCAACGTTAACTTAGAAATGCATTTTTGTTTGCACTTTAGATTCTGCTAAATTTTACCTTGCCATTGGCTTAAGCAGCTGGATTTCATGTAAGCACTTGTAAATTCAGAGTGGTACGCGTAATTAAACAATTTTAGTTGGAAATTCGAATACATATGTATTAGCTCGGACGCTGGGACTAACTAGCGGTCTACTAACATTGGTTAATTTACACAGCCAAGGTAAATACTCAAGACCAGACTGCTCCAATTGCATGGTGGCGTGCGTGTTCATAAACAATTCCTCTTAGAACTTTTTGGACTGACAAAACAAACAAGCAGAGTAGTTAGGATCAGTTTGTTAAACGTTGTAATGAATGGCAGAATGAAATTGTTGGGATGTTACGTAAAACGATAATTGAGAACACAGCATCGGGGAGTTATGGTACACTTAGCGTATTTGACTAAATAAATTTCAGTAAGATTTTTTATTACAGCTACAAAAGGGTTCCTTTTTATGTTTCAGAAAATGAAGATTGCACGAAGAATATAATCTCATATAATTTTTACTACACTTGAGAAGATGAAACAAACTTATATATTCCAGCTTTTAACTTCTGTGATGCAATCCCAATATTTTGAATCCCAGCGAGGGCAGCGTTATTGGAATAGGATTTATGTTATTTCACATGGACGAGCTTTAGAAAAGTATTCAGGAAAAAAATAAAAAAGAGTACATAACGTTATATGGCTATTTCCTAATAACTAGGACTTTTCACAATTTATTTAATATTCTTGATGCTTTAGAGATGTTTAAAATCGATCAAATAAAAGAAAATGAGAACATACAATTCAAAGACTAAGAAACTATACTTTTACATATAAATCTCATGAGCTGGGAGTTAAATACACCCTCCTATCTCTGTACATAACAGGAACAATTTGCTTGTAAGAACTTCTTGGAACACCGTCCTGGATAAGAATGAATACCAAAATCAAAGACATCAATACGTAAATAACAAAAAAATTAACAGTAAGGTAAGAAAAAGAAACCATGAAAGTATTTCATATTGATGTTTTACCTTCAGGTCGGTCATAATTCCGATTTTGCTCGCAAAACTGGCAAACTCATTAAAACCTCTGTAAACCAGCTGGAACACGTCATTGGGATTTACTGATTTACTGATATTTTTATCTAAACAATGCAAGGTTGAACATTTTTTTCCAGAATGAGCGCGCTCCAAAAATCTTTTGTCATATTCTGCCTAAGAACAAAAGTGAATTTCACTTTTGCAGTGAATTGTATGCATTTTTGGGAAACATTGATTGATTTTTTTATATAGACAAGGTCAAGCAGAAAGATACCTGTAACAAATATTCCATGTTCTTTGTCGTAAATGGAACAAACTCTGTGTTTAGTTCGATGGTCTGCAAGTAATAATCAAAGAACTGACCGCTAAACATAATAATCAGAATATTTAATAGTTAACAAACCAAAATAATATTAAGTACTACACCACCTAACACTTCAACAAATTGAATCTTACTTGCTTACACCGTGCCTTCCGAACGTCTTTGTACGAGATATTTCCGGATGTATACACGCACGATTTTTTCTCTGATTTGAGTCTCTCATCCAGTCATCCCAAAACCTAATAAAATAATGAAAATAAATTCTTAATCTAATCGTAAAAATCTCTTAAATTGTAACGTAAAATGAACACGCACCCGTTCGGCCATTTCAGCATCAATTCTTTCCATAACATTTCTGTCATGAAAATTCGCATTATGAGAACATTACATGAGAATTTGAGTTTACATTCCTTATAACGAGAGGTGACATTTTACCTTACCTTCAATTATCACCACATTTTTGAACTTCAGTGTATTAAAAGTATAGTTCAACGCCCAACCGTAATGAACAGCTATGTGGTGGTAACCCTGCATGTGAACAGGAACCTTTTCCTTGACTAACCTTGCTTCTGTCTTTTTATAATTTGGATGCTATTTTTTTAAAAAAACACATCAAATTGTAGCACTGCATACCTTCTGACATTTCACTCAAAGTCATAAAAGTAAAACTAAATCCTGTAATACACGTACCATTATGTAAGTAATATTCCCTCCGTAAATTCTTCTAATGAATTCTTCGACTCGAGTTCCTCTTGAGTCACAATCATGGGAGAGAACAACTGGGAAGTTGTCTGAAGATGGTTTATATTTAAAGATTTGCTTTAACGTGCGCTCCACTGTGAAGCGATCACACACTAATACTAAAACTGCTATAACACCACTGCCATTCCTATTTACCTGACGAGTGTAGTTTTCCCTATCCGTATTTTGTAAAATAGAGGAGAAAATGAACACGTACGAAAAACTCACTGCCACAAAGAGGACTATTTTAGGCCAAAATTTTAATCTAAAGTATGGCAGCATTTTTATTTTGTTAATATAGCTTATCAGGGCCCGAATAAACTTCTTCGGAATTCGTAGCGTAGTGCCACAAGTTGTTCGAAGTGTTGACATAATTTCAATTCAACTCGTTAATAGCGGCAATTTTAATAATCTATTGTCAACTCAGCTCAGCAGCATTCATAAAAGTTTTCATAAGAATCTGATGAATAAGCAGTTGACTCGTGAGTATGCTGCAATATAATTTTGAGCTTTGTTTAGAATAAAAAGTCGAAATTCAAATCATTTTTCATTGAATGAATGTGCATACATATGACTGACATGCAAACGATGCAAGAAAAAAACCAACCCAGTTAAAGTTTAGTAATTAGCAGTTAAAAATTCTGATGAACTCAAGTAGTTATATCTGATTGTGAGAGTTAAAAAAATATGCGTTGGTAAGATTGTTGTAATATTTCTTAAATCAATGAACATATTTTATTATGGGGATTGGGGATTCGGGATTACAGATTATGTTATTCAGAGAGAAGATTACCAAAGGCGGAATGACTTCTTGTTAGTTGAAGCAGGTGTCGACACTGTTGTTGGAACAGATGTGTTTTTATTTGTGCTTTCTAAAGAAACGCTGATTTCTGCAACTTTCTCTCGTATGTATTGCAAGTCCGTTGTTGAAGTTTTGTTAATGAGTGCTTCAATATCAGAGAGGGATTTTTTGAATGTTTTCAACTCATTATGCAACCACTTAAACTCATTCTGTAAGCTTAATGTGGAGTCTTTTTGTTTCTTGAGTTCCCCAAAAATATTCTCAGATGTAGCTTTCACTCTCCGAAGCTCACTTTCAATTGTTCTAATGCTATAATCAGAAAAAATGATTCTAACGGTTTCTAAAAGTTGCATTAATGATACTTTTTTTGCAATTAGATACTTACGATGCACTGTCAGTTGCTCCTCCGCTTGCTATAAGTTCGGAAATATTGATGAGGAAAAATATTGATATGACTTGCTTTATGAAAACCATTTTGGAGGTAGGTGGCAAAAAGTGATGGACAGTTTTGCAAAAAATATAAATAAGTCGATTTTAATTTAACCTGTGCTACACAACTGACAACAGACAGCTTCGGAAAAATCTTTGTTTTGAAAACGGATGTATAATATATATATATTACCTACTCCACTCCGTCATCGTCATTATGTTTAGTTTAAATTAATCCATACAGTTCTAATCAAAATCAGAATCACCTCTCAATGTACCACATTAAAACCGCAAATACAAACGAAATGTTCACTAAAACGATCAAGTTCAATTTTAATCATCTCATCAACATGTAAACCAGACCGCAACCTCTATGTGTCGTGTAAGCCAAGCATTATAAAACGATTCAAGTTATTAAGTCTTTGAGTGGTGCTGTGGTGTGTGGTCTGTAGACTGTTGTTTCATAAAAACCTCAAGTACTGCTAGCTATGGATTACGTCTTAAAGTTTGTTTAAGTTGGTTTAAACACACTTACTTGTTAATCTGTAATTCGTAAAAAAAACTAATATAATACAGCATAAATATCTGATGCGGTATCTAGTGCAATAACCTAACAATGTCATTTGACATGTTTCTTAAATATTATGTCAACATTTCAAGTGGTTTATACTGGTGATCGATCATAAAAGAAGTGTAGGAATATCTACATTTACCAATCACGTAACTGTTCAAATATGACCACGTGATAAGTCTCAACTGTGAAAAGAAACGCATTTACAAAATTCCCAACGATCAAACTATTCATGAATGACTACAAAATATGAAATGGATAAAATTTAACGGGAAAAATCCTTTCAACAGGCATTCATAACTCTTTGAAGAGGAATTAAAGCTTTATATTTAAATTAACAAAAAAGAATTTCCCAAAATAAAAAAAATTGATAAAATGTCTATTCCATTAATAACTTTACGCGTAACCACAACCTTCTGCATTTTGTTTTTCCCGAACTGTTTTTTCATTCAAAGTTCTGCTACTTCTATCAACGAACCGATTGGACTGTCTATTCATAAAGTTTTCAACGTTTTTCAGTTTTGTCACTTCAAGATATACCATGATTTGCCAGCAGTGTCATTGGAAATATCCCTTTCAACTATACTATATTTTTACCAGAATAGCATAACCCTTTCTTTATAAAACCAAGAAGTAACAAAGTTACAGCAAAAGGGACCTGGATAAGCCCATAGCACATTTGAAGGCAAAATAAATAAAATCAAAAAATCTCATCACCAAACAGGGAGCATGCATTAC
>JAHZNA010003491.1:0-13394 GCA_027743935.1 Sinodicranocentrus sp. ZH6
GGAATCAAAGAGTTGTATTAATATAATATGCTCCAGTTTGGGCATTGGTATAAAATTCAGTTAGATATTTATGATAACGATGATTCCGAGAGGGATGGCGTAGCAGAAAATGAAGCAAGACCAGATGTAGGAAACGTTAGCGGGGTCCAAATTCAAGAAGTCGAATGAGCAGCTGGAAATTAGAGAGAATTTGATATTTAGACTTTAATTTTGTTAAAGTTTTCAAATGCGTTTTTTGCATGAGAAACTTACGATGCCATGATTCCGTCAAGAGCATAACCTCCAAAGCCAACGAGTGGTCCAATCGACCAGAAAGTTGCATAAGCCCAGACGAATGTGAGGATAATCATTACCTTGCAAAATGTCAAAGGTTTGGCTGCGAACCCTCTTACAATCACGTTATACCTGTCGTACGAAATGAAGATAAGAGTTGTTATCTGGCCGTAGCCAAATAAGGCTCCGCAGAAAGCGTGGATTATGCAAGCATATTCCCCAAACTGCCAGACGCCTGTGGGGGACAAAAAAAGAATCAGCATGATTTTTACATTTTACATTTAGAGTGCATGCGATTGAACAAGATAATGACTTACCACCGCAGAAAAAGTTAATAACGCATTCTGGGAATAGCGTTCCCATAATGCACAAATCGCTAAGGGCAAGATTCATGACGAGCATATTTGAAGGGGTTCGGAGAGGTGCATGCTTCATGAAAACGTACAGGACTAGCAAGTTTCCAAACACGGAGACGAATCCTGTAGATAGAAAAGAAATTAATTAAATCCTTACCGTAACACACCTTAGCGGAAGTTAATTTTTTAAGGTGAAACATACCACAGACAATATACCACAAAGCGAATCCATAGTACCAGAGGGGACTCAGTGGTGAAAACTTCCACCAGTGCTCGTTAAGAAATGCAAGGACTTCTGGAGGAGCGTACTCCTTCATGGTCATACCTTCCTGAATTTTCACTGGGTTGTATAAAGCTGCAGCGACAGGGTCACCCATGGCAAAGGTTGAATCCATCTTGGCTCCTTGTTCTCTTTGAAATTACCAAAGAACAGGAAAAAAATTGGATGTCAACTTGGAAACTTGAGTTGTCCTGTGTTTTGCAAGGCTTTCGACCAAGCGCTTTTCTGAAGCAAGGGAAAAGTTTGGTTAGTGAAGTGTGAAGGTGTAGAAGGCAACTGGCTTGGCTGTCTCAGTCTTTCTTTCGTTTTTATACTCAAGATGAGCAGCTTTCTTTTGTGACGGGGAAGAAGCCTAAGAAAGTATTTTCTAGCTAAATTCCTTGAGAAAAAGAAGAAAGCTCTAAAAGACGTCATTTAAGTGTGGAGGTATTATTTGCACACGTTATCAATTTTTTTCGATATGAAGATGCCTGAGAACTGTCCTATGGAGCGTTTCTTATGCATCACTGATTTGCTTCACTCAAGGTCGGCATTTTCTCAAACGGCTTTTTACATGGATTGTGGCCTGTGGGGTCTTCATGAAATAGTCTATAATATGCACTCTTGAGTGTCATGTTGGAATGATTTGTAAGTTAATTAAATGCTTATCATCGTTATCACATCATCGTCACTGAACGGCGTGTGTGTCCATTATCATTTTCCGTGGTAACTGGTATTAACCTATTTTGCATTGGAAAACGGAAGTTTTTGTGAGGTGGCTAGGTAGCTTGCTAAAATGAAAATTCGCTAAGTTGAGATGAGGAGGAATTTTACACAAAAATATCATAATTTCAGAAGAAAGGGGTTTAGTTTGATGTGATTTTTGCAATTTGGGAAATTGTTGTACGGCATTGTTGGACTAGAGGACTGAGGAAACTAGCTAAATAGCTCGAGATGGGGAAAAAGGACGAAAAGGAGAAAAAGGTCAAAAAGGAGAAGGAAAAAAAAGTTCCAAAGGAAAAAAAGGTCAAAAAGGAGAAAGAGAAAAAGGTCCCAAAGGAGAAAAAGGTCAAGAAGGATAAAAAGGACAAAAAGAACAAGACCCCACCACCGCGTCAAGAAGTGTGGGATATAGAGTCAACAACACAGGAAGAGACAGATGATGAAGGCGATGTGCAGTCTGAAAATGAACCTAGTCGAGTCCAGGTAATCAGTCTTCAAAAAATAGAACAAAAACTGGTGAATACATATAAGGAATTTTTCTTGTGCTTTTTAGCTGAAAAGTTCTTTCGAAGAGTTAGACAAAAGGAATGACACAGAAAAGATGCTTTTCGAACTCCTCCAATCCGGTGACAGAGCAGGGATGAGGGAGCTTATACGAGAAAATCGGAATGAAATCGATGTCAACAAAAAGGACAGGGATGGTTTCGACATCCTTACCAAAGGGGTAGAAAGCAAAGACGAAAAGATGGTCCAGTTGTTGCTGAAAATAGACCCGGACAACATTTTCACCAGAGATGCTCTCCTTTGTGCCGTCAAGGAAAACGACATGGGGATGGTTGTGGCGCTACTCTTTTTTGATGATTTGAGAAAAAGCCAGTAAGAAGTTGGGTGAATTTGATTGTTTCTAAAATTTCAAAAATTCTAATATATTGTCTTCATTGAAAAGGGGTGATAAAATCGTAGCATCTATGAGAAGCCTTGTTGCTCAAAAGTCGAGTCAAAAGAAGAAGAAAGAGGAGACAATCGACCAGAGTGTGTATGGTAAGGAAAAATGACCTTTTTGCAAGTTTTGTTGGCACGTTTGCCTAATAAGCTATATAATCCGATTAGTAAAGGAGTTCCGTTTTTCCAGGTAATGACATCACTCCTTTCCTAATGGCGGCAGTGCATGGTCACTATGAAATCATGGAGGTGCTGTATAATCGTGGTGAAAGGCTTGCCCACAAGCCTAGTTGTAAGTGCGCTGAATGTCTGGAGTCGGCAAAAAAACCTTCGTATGTCAATCAACATATTGAGCTCAAAAATAGCTAATAGGATTTGTCACAAAGACTTTTACTCCAATTATCCAAAGATGTATCACGTCAGCAGTGACCTGCTTATTCTTATTCTTATTGACGTAATTGGTTTTTTTCTTAGACGATTTCAAAAAGTAATTTCCTACGTCAAAGGCAACACAAATACAAGTTTGGAGGCGGCTCAAGCTAGACTGGAGTTGATGAAAGGGTTGTCGAATCCGTACTATATGATTTTAATGGCTGGAAGAGATGGCGAGTATGATCCTATTCTTGAAAGCTTCGTACTGGCTCATAAGATCCAGAAGTTGATGACGAAAGAGGCGGAATTTGAAGAGGAGTATGAAAAAATTCTTAGTAACCTGAAAAAGTTTCCGGTTGAGCTGCTGGGTAAAAACTTTAGCTTGGGTCTGATATGGATTTTGTAACAATATAAAATAAAGGTTTTTTTTAAATTCTTCTTTTAAGACATGTGCCGGACCTTGGAGGAAACAAAGACTGTGCTAACACAAACGAAAGGCTATATTGGACCGGATGTGACATACCCAAGACTGGCATTTGCTATTCAAAAAAGACAAACTGAGTTTGTTGCACATCACAATCCTCAACATGTGATGAGCAAATGAATATTGAAAAATTGAATTCTTGAAGAAAAAAATTATGATTTATTGTTATTTTTTATAAAAAAATAAACAGCTCATGTTCCAGCAATGGGTTGGGGAACATTGGAATCCTAAGACTAATATTGAAACATATAAGAAGCACTTGTTCACCCTTATGTTGATGGTTTTCTTCCCAATAGTCAACTTGTTTGTTTGGTTTGGGCTCTTTGGCGGTTCTCAAACAAAGCCTGTGAAAACACTGCTTTCTCCAGTGAATCGCTTTAGAGGGAAGCTTGGCTCGTATTTGTTTTTCTGCGGTTTACTCTTTTATATGAATATGGAAGAAAGGGCGGAAGCTGACATTGAGCCTCCGACAATGTGTACGGTCACGAGTTTAAAACAAAGTTTACCAATGTTCTTCTTTCTTATCTGTATATCCTTATCATTACACAGATGTCCGCTATATTATCCTGGTGTATGTGTTGAGCTTCACGTTGTCCTTGGTTCGCCAGTTTATGCTTAACCCGGTAGGATTTTTGGATCGAGGATGGAACCTTTATGATGTTGTCGTCGTTGTTCTATTTTGGGGGGCTGGTGAGCGATGGCTGCATTGCTGGCTTGGAGAGGATGAGAATGAGACTGGATTTGGGGAGACAAGGCTTCGAAAACATCTTCCAAACACTCATCCTTTGCTTCTTGGCGAGTGCTTTTTTGCACTAGCGACAACCCTCGCGATATGCAGAATACTAAGGTTTTTCGTTGTCCATCCGACGCTTGGTCCGTTGCAGGTATCAATGGCGAGAATGGCTTATGGATATAGATATTACTTGATCTTCTTTGTATTGGTGTATTTTACATTTTTTTGGGGTGAGCTCATCTGACATTCAAAAATCTATAAAAAAATCTTGTGAAATCCGGTTTTAAAAAGTTTTTTTTTCTTGCAGGCAGTGCATTTCTAATTAGACCGTACGCAAACGTGACAAAAGTTGATGAAAAAACAGGAAAGATTGTTGAGCAAAAGACGGACATCCTATCGGTCGCTGATTCAATAAGAATGATGCATTTTGGTGGCATTGGGAGGGACGACTTGACGCTGTTGGTGCCTTGGAAAAAAGTTAAAGTTAATGGGGTACTACAAAGAATAGACAATCCACAAACGGTCACTCAGCACTTTTTAAGTACTATTTGTGTGGGTAAGAAAAAATGTAGGAAATAATAGACGGTATAAAAGATGATAAGTGTATAACCTCTTGTTTTAATTAATTTTTCTAGCCTACACCGTCGGTTTCGGCTTTCTTAGTGGGACACTCGGTGGTCTCATGAGTAATACAAAGAAAGGGGTGAAAAACGCACAAGATATTGAATGGAAGTATATCCGGTGTCAAGAGTGGATGTATCATTATCTAGATGCTAATCTTGCACCTCCATTTAATCTCCTTCCGAATGGAACTTGTATCGCAAATGTTTTCACTTGGATAGTTTCAACGGTAGCTCCGAAAGATAAAGAAAATGCGGCGGGATGCGATATGCACCAATGTTGTTATTTGGTATGTGTAGAATATGTTTTAGTTTAAAAATTAAATTCTTTTTGATTGTAGATGATAAATTTTTTCTTCTTCAGCGAAAAATCGAAACCCCTGAGCAAACAGAAGACAACCTGAAGAAATATCCGGAGTTGTTGAGGCGTCTAATTCAGAGATACTTTCAATATAAAAGGGCCAACGTGGAGGAAGACCAGCCGCAGAAATTAGACGTGGAGAAGGTTCAAGGGGGTGTGAAAGAAATTAAAGATTTGGTGACAAAGATTGGAGAGAAAAATCAACCTAAATCTACGCTACAAGCTAATTCCTCAGTTCGCACAGTTTTACCCCCGCAGACTTCAGCTCGGCAGGCGGAATCTACAGATTTAACTACAGATGAGTAGGATAAATTTTGCAAATAAAATTATATCTCTATATTTTTATAATCGAGCTTTTGATAACTGTAAAATAAAGTAAATGTTTCGCACGAATTTTAAAACAAAAGAATTAGTTTATTTAAAACAGAAAACAGATGAGAATTGTGATGAGGTATATTAGGAACAAACAATATGGCAGGAGGGTTTTTATTGTTTAACTGGAAATTGGAGTGATGGTTATCGACCCTCCGTTATCGTCCCCATTGTCATTTAGCACTTTAAGCGTCTTAGCTACGAGCAGACTTCAGCTCGGCAGGCGGAATCTACAGATTTAACTACAGATGAGTAGGATAATTGCAAATAAAATTATATCTCTATATTTTTATAATCGAGCTTTTGATAACTGTAAAATAAAGTAAATGCTTCGCACGAATTTTAAAACAAAAGAATTAGTTTATTTAAAACAGTTAAAACAGATGAGAATTGTGATGAGGTATATTAGGAACAAAAAATATGGCCGGAGGGTTTTTATATTGTTTAACTGGAAATTGGAGTGATGGTTATCGACCCTCCGTTATCGTCCCCATTGTCATTTAGCACTTTAAGCGTCTTAGCTACGTTAGCTGTAACGTAAGGATCTAATTCTAAGAGAGCATAGCCAATGTCGTCATCTTTACTTGTGGAGTCGGAATCCTTAAGTTTAAGGCGGAGATACTGGGAAAAAATCATTTTCATACATGAAGCACACCTCTATTTTAGTAGTGTGTAGATAAGATTGTGTTTTTCTAAAAGATTACCATGTCAGTTCCCTTTTGATAGTTTCCAAACTCAATGACATCCTCCCAGTTAGCATCGACGACATTGTCGATTGTTGAAGTTGTGGCGAATTTCTTATCTTCACCTCCAATTCCTCGTCGGAAGTAGCACTTAACATAGGGATCGCTCTCTCCTTGGTCGCTTGTGAAAGCGGCGAAAAGCTGTGGTGGCTTGTCCTTCTTTGGTAAACTCCTGTAATAAACGAAAACAAATTAATTAGTGCGGCATTGTGTTGTTGTCATTTTCATTTCCGGCATAAAATGAACCGGTAGATTTGTTTAATATAAAAAAAGCCATTTGGTAAACTCCTGTAATAAACGAAAACAAATTAATTAGTGCGGCATTGTGTTGTTGTCATTTTCATTTCCGGCATAAAATGAACCGGTAGATTTGTTTGATATAAAAAAACCATTCTGATCATTACGCAATCTAACCGGAAATTACTGGTTTCATTCATTTAAATATCATAATAACATGAGATCCATTTTTGGATGCAGACAAAAGTGCATATGTGCATGCTGATTACTGACACAAATGACACAATACAACAAAGCAAAGAGAGATAGACAAGCGGTCTGGTGTAGTGTGACGTACGTGATCTGTCGGAAAACCTGTCTGGTTAGTCAAGTTGACTTGCTAACATGATAACACGATTGGTGGCATAATTTATGAGATATATGGACGTCAATCGTTTAACATTTAAAAAACAAGTATTTCGCTGTGCTTACGTTGCCGCAAGTTTAAATCGGATTGGAGTTGTCTTCTGGATGGTAAGAGTGCCCTGAGGGGAGAGTGGAACTGTCAGATTTTCTCCTTTAGCTACGAAATCATCAACATTAACTTCAGCTCCTCCGAGGGCATCGTCCTTGTCCAGGATGTCTTGATCCCGGATCTCGAACTTCCATTTCTTTAAAAAAAAGTATGAATTTTTCGTTATGAATGTGCTCAAGCTCAACAATTCCGGATAAGACTTGACCTTGGAATGGAGTTAGGATATTACCTGATTGCTTCCTTTCTTCCATACAAACCAAAATACTTCAACCCATTCTGGTGTATCGTTATCCACGATGGTCTCACTGGCTCCGAACTTTTCCAAATCTGAGCCGTCTGTTGTTTGATAGATGCGGACTAAAGGGTCAACCTTGCTTACGTCATCTTTTTGTTGGAGACCGCTGTAAAAAATATAAAAATATAGAGAAATATGACAAAAAATGCGACCCACCTGCATCCCATAATATGCCGTGTTACTTTATATACCTTGCAGAAAGGATGAATGTCAAGTTTCTACTCTCCTGACAAGTCACAAGGGATGCGACACAAGTTACTAAAATTAGCCTTAGTAGCATTTTGCTCACTTTTAAAAAAACTCTATTTAATAAAATTTAAATTTAAACGAGAGGATATATGTTTACAGGATGCAAAGCAACTTGTGACTGCAGCTCTTTTCAAAGGAAAGCTTCCTTTTGGTCAGGCTCTGCTTGGAACAACAAGATAATAAGTGAAGAGAAAAAAAAGTTGTCCAATTTGAGTCGTGTGATCTCTGCATCTTCATTCATCCTATATCATAAACATGATCCTCCACTCACGAAAAGGAGTATATAACAAGAAAAGAATATATAAAAATATATTGGATATTTAAAAGCATGAAATGTACATATGTAAACTTTTTGTTATCTTTCTTCCATTCTCATCACATCCTGCAGATCATCATTCACAAACATAGAGAACAATGAAAAATGCTCAACTCTCACAATTCATGTGATCATTGATGAAATCAAAGTTGTAAGTTTATTCCTTACAGATAAAAATATGATTGTTGAAGCCGAGCCCCCAGAGTCCAGAAGAGAATGGGAAGACAAAGCGATTTATTCTCAAAAGGTATTCGCATTTGTGTTCTTTGCAAAAAGTAAACGTTAATGTAGGTACAGGTATATGGACAGGTGTGTATGATAGATTGCTATTTGCTATGCATTGTAATGTAATTGTTAAAATATTGGAGTTTTATAGATATCATTGTGTATACTGCGTTTTTAGTTTTGCATGCAAAATATCATGTACACATCTCTGTCATTTAAATGGCATGAGCTGTGTAACACGCGAATGAGATTAAGTAAGCATTACGTCAACACATTTCTAATGTATTCATGATACACAGACGACAAAAAGGAAAGGAAAAAATGTATCAAGACAGAAGCTCTTTTGCATATGTACATTTTTTGTATTAAAAAATAGGTATTCCGAAAAATATAAATATTCTGGTTCAGGTTGTTTGCAAAGAACACACCTAAAAAAACTAATTGTGATGCTGATGGGTGATGCAAAAATGTAATTATAAGGTAGCATCCACTTTTGAAATATGGGCTATTTATGTCTCATCAAAATGGCAGTAGATTTAGATAATAATTATAATCCTCTCAAAACGTAGAGGAGGCTCATGGTCAAGTCATGGTATTATGAACAGGTTCGATTATCATAATTTTCCTGGATGGCAGATGAATCATTTTTGTGAAATTATATATTTTTCCAGATCGTAAACATTATTAGGTACATTCAAAAACCTTTTTTGCGCATTTTCAATTTGTTTCGAGTTTTGTTGTGCACGTACTTATACCATATATGCATTACTTGTTACGTACTACAACAATCATAAAATCATATCATTTGCACGAAGCGTATGATTGTCGGAGTAATTTCAAATAATTGTTCATAATTTGCAAATAGTATGTACATTTTCTTGGAAGTAGTAAAAGCAGTAACAAATATTTCAATTCTTTCTCGCTATATCATTTCGTAAAATAATTTACATCGCATGCATGCAACTTATATCTAAAAACAGGATGTTATTCTCAATTAAAAAGGTCACAAAGGGTAAATCAATATTGGCTGGAAAATGCAGTGGAAACTTACAAGTAAACAGAGAGATATTTTATAAGGCATTCGCATTCTGAGAAATGGAGAGTGAATCATAAAAATAAATAAAGCATTAAGGTGTGAGATGACAGCATTTCAACTTGCAACCGCATATGGTTGATATTTTTCTAACAACAATTTTATTCATGACGTAATAACCGACCTTCAACTTGCTACATTATTTGCACAAATTATTTATTCAATTCATTTATCATGATCACATTCTTTTATCTACAATTTTCCTGTGTGACATATATTACAAGTTTTTTCTGGAAGACGTGAGATTCCAAAGGACAACTATGGCTTAATCACTTAATTTTTAGGGTGCTAGTCTTTCATAGACCCAACCGTTGACACCCTGATGAACAGTAATGCTATCAGCGGTTTCGCCCGGTTTGAGTTTTCGGAATCGAATTCTATCATGAATACGGTTGGTTTGTCCTTGCCAAAATTCTACTGTATCTGGAATAACTGTATAACCTCCCCTGCAAAAAATATAGATAAAGTCCAATAAGGAAAACTTGTATGATTTGGTTAAACTTGTGAGAATGATTATGATTATGATTTATGATTGGGAAGAGAATTACCAATTTTCCGGCTTGCAAATTAAAGCTTGTTGTTGGTCAGTCAGAGCCGTCAACTCTTTTTCCTTCTCGAGCAGGACGTTGCGGCCTGGAATGGGTTTACTCTGAGGACTAATTATAGCACCAATCCGACTCCCAACAGGACGTGACATAAAGTATTCTGCGGACTCTTCAGGGGACAACTTTTCCACACGACCCTCCACTCTAACCTATTCATAGTGAGTAAATTTACTAGCTCGTATTTTTCACAGCAGCCAAAATATGCATAAAAATCTTACACAACGTTTCATGGGTTCCCAATAAAAATTTAAAGATGCGTATGGATTTTCCGCCTGGAATTGTGTCATTACACATTACATTGAAAAATTATATTCTGGAATTTTTTACTGGACTTTAAAATATTGAAGAGGCAATTTAATTAAAGCACCAACCAATTCCGTAGCTTTGCGACTAGTGTAATTCGTATAAAACTTGAATCCATCAGGTCCATATCCTTTCAAAAGCACCATTCTCGCTGATGGTCTGCCATCTCTAAAAAATTAAAAATAAGATAAAGCATAAACCGTTATAAAGCCGTTTAAATGTCTGTGGTTGAATGCTTACTTTGTAGCGGTGGCAAGGCACATCGCGTTTGGTTCTTCAATCCCTTCAGTTTGTGATGCTCTTTCGAACCAATTGTTAAACTGAGCGTAGGGCTCTTTGCTGACGAGTTGGTCTTCTGTGAATGCATCGTCTTTGCTCATGTAAGGGATCCGCATGCCTGCAATTTAGAAAATACAAGGGATTTAAAAGAATTACAGAATTGTTTGTTTTTATGTAATCAAGGTCGAGAACTAACCTCCGATAAAGATTGACATGTTACGGACCCTATCCTGAGGGAAAACTTGAGGCTCGGGACTTTCACTCATTTTGTTGTCGTTGTGCACGAGAAGCAGACGATTTCCAGTATATCCAACTCCGGCGACTACTGAGATTCGTTTGATGACTTGAAAAGCTTGCTTTCTCATTATCCATAAAATATTGTCAAGGCTCATCTGAGGAGGAAGAAAAAGGGGTTTATTAAAATTCTAACCACAACATCAAAACAATGAACAAAGTCAGCAAGTATATTTAATTACTCACAAAAATTGTCAGAAATCTTAAATGCGGTTAATAGCCATTTCCGTTCCTTTCTTTTCTAATTTGTTCATGTTCATTCACCACATATGCTGTGGATTTTGATTTTACTCAATCATTTGTTAATTATTCGCCCTCCATACAACATATCCCATTCCAGCAGCATGCATCCCAATAATTATTCGAGATATGACTTGTTGTTTTCTTTCTTCACAAAGCAATTTCAATTACAGCCAAACTCGATTTTCTTTCTGCAATTAGCCCACAGCCAGAGCCAATAATTATGACAGCTAGAAAGCAAAAGCAAAAAGTAACATAATTATTTTACACTGACTGACTGAGTGAAAAAAGCATACCATAATCCTTATTGTTAGGTTGTGTTTCAAAACAAAATGTGTGTCAACAGTTGACAGTGACAGTGACTACTGAGAGGACAAGGACAAAACATGAAAACAAACTACTGTCCACTATGTTCTTTGTTATAAAAATGGCTCTTGGTTTCCCTAAATATATTGACTATAACACTGATAAAAAGATTAAATTGTGCAAACATTGAACAAAAAATAGCTTTTTACGGTAAATTACCAATTTAACACGACCAGCTTCAGCTGTTAGCTTTTAAGATGTAATGTTATGTCATTGAATTATGTCAGTCAGTCACATGTTAAGCTAGTCTTGCCGACCTTTTAGATATCGGATCAGATATCAAGCATAGCTGAGAATATCATCCAGAAACAGATGACAACTGACAACGTGTGAGTCCTATACACAAGGCATAGTTATGTACATTTTTGTACATGTACCAATGTCCGATACCAACTATCAACATTTCAGATGTACACAACTGATCTAGTTTGTGTACAAAGGATATAAAAATAAATATCCTTTTCCTTTCCATCAATTCCATCCACCAAATAGCGTATGAGAATTTGAGCATGCTTTATCCTTATAGCTTCTCCTGACGCAAAGCATATTATGCTAATATTCATGTTTTTGTCAATATTCTTTAATACACTACTTAAATGTAGTTTAAAAGCAAGATCAACAAAAATTACAAGCATGATTCAAAGATTACAGAAAGGAAAGTGGTGAATGAATACTGTAAAAATCCGCATTAAAGGACTTGTTTTCCCACACTTATCCACAAACATTTTTTTTTCGTTATGCAAATATACAAAAGATTCCTTATCAGTTAAAGTGCATTGCACCATCATCTTGGCTTAAAACTGAATAAAACCCATCTTCCCTTTCATGTCAGTTCCCACTGCACTTTAAGAAAACATGAAACATCCACTTCCTTCCGAGTAGGCAGTAAAAAGTGCAATTTTAGAAGGAGCCAGGCCAGAGAGCTAGATGAGAAGAGAAGTATTTTATTAGCCATATAGTGAGATATTTTTTTACAGTTCCTTTCTTTTAAGGCAGACGGCATGTAGACAATTTTCTCGTAAAATTCTCCTCATCCTTTGGACACGCTTCCTTTGCCATGCATGCTAAAACTACATGGTTGTCGACGTCACGTCATTTTTTATGTTCCCGGAAATACAACCAACTCTATCCCTATCTCCTCCTACACAGCGGAAGGGAAAAAACTTTCTTGAAGTTTAACCAGGTTGAGTACAACAAAAAAAACTCGGAAATGTGCATTTTTTTATCAGCCATAAAATTATACCATCTTTCCCAATTAGAGAACAAAACAGCGACTGCTTCGCAAAGTTTGAGAGCAGGAAGCGAAACGTTTATATATCTCTTCAATTTTCTAACTTTGCGATACAGATAAATAAAGCATGTCTGATTCTGAAAAGATCCTATCAAACCATTCAAAGATACATTTTCTTTCATGAAGAAAACCATTTGGGAAAACTTCACTGATCAAAAAAGTGATCACTGTGTAAAGTAGAAAGTTTGCGTACCTAGCAGTTCATTGCACACACATACTTGCAATCTAAAATGAGATGAATTGCTTGTTTTTCCATCCCTTTAAACAAAAGCTTCCATCCGCTCATGTGTTGAAACATGGTTGAGAACTAATTCTATCATTGTCTGTTGATAAGCACTGTATCGCTTCACAACATCTCTAAAACTATTGTATTTTATTGCAAGTTCATCAATTCGAGATTTATCATGAACCGCATCAACACCTCATTAATTTAATGAGCTTTCAAAAACCACACGTTGCATTAATTCAAGGCAAACTTTTGAAGATTTAAAAAAAACGCTAAACTTTTCTTCAAAGATTTAAATCATGTGGAAGTTATAAATGTGGCTAACTGTAAAGCTAAGAGAGAGCTACTGAGTTGGAGATGGATGATGTGATGAAAATGATTACGACTACCGCACAAGCCGTAGGACAATTTATGCTAGATAAAATAGTACACACTTTCGTCGTATGTATATCGATCCCCCCATATCGCTTTTTCCTCGGGAAACCTCAAAGAAGACAACAAATAGGAAAACAGGTCTTGAGGGAAGAAAGAAGAAACGAGAGCATATTTTTTGCATAAAATGTAATGACGGACGGCAATGAATGAGGGTGTGTTTGTGTGTATGCATAACAGGAGGAGAGAGA
>JAHZNA010003492.1:0-22074 GCA_027743935.1 Sinodicranocentrus sp. ZH6
GTTGGGTTTTTACAGTTTTAAAGAAAAGTTAAAAAAAGATTTTATGTTGGGTGTGATTTGATATTATATCTAGTATATGTAATATTTGTAATAGGATAGGATAGATAATTAGCTAAGAGATGTTTTTATAAACCGTATGGTATGGTGTCACTATTGGGAGAACAGTGCTTATTTGTATTGAAATGGCTAGACATCACAATAAAGTTTCAATTCATTTCAATTATATTTTAGGTATGGGTAGTATGGGTACACATAAACACCAAATCCCTCCTTTTGAAATTATTGATTGCAATGATTTCAGTTGCGAAATTCAATGTTCAATATGTGTAAGATTTGAATTTTGTCAATTTTATAGCCCTTGTTGTGTAGTTGACTAGTTGACTCTTCAGTTTAGGAAAAGGACTTTCTCGACTCACCTTACGTCAAGCTTTTCTTATGCACGTATTAAATGCATTGAAGCATTGCATGCATTAACATAAGTATAAACCAGTGATCGGGTTTAGGACTTTAGGCATTTTACAAGGAAAACCAAGCATTTTTTCGTGTAATTTCTAAAAAGTTTGTGAGCACATCATGTTTTTGTACATAATATAGCAGATTTGTAAGAGGTTTGATTAAAAAAATTTGAGTCAGATTATTTAAAACAAGGAGTCACATTCACATAGATTGTAGGTAAGTGTATATAAAGCTTCTTTTCTTATGTACACCATTACATTGCACAGTTGCACACTAAACGCACAGACATTTTCCGTCCATTATGCATTAGGTTGACTGACATACACAGTGCAAGTGCAGTGCAGTTCATAACTTCACACCCATACGAGAATTTTCATACATTGTTTTACTTTACTTTACCTAAATACTGGTACTTATACTCATGTATATTTGTATTCCATGCCAAACGGAATTTTCCTGTTCTTGTTTTATTCCTAAAGTCCTGTTAATTTCAACAGGTTTGGACTGCATTAAATGCTTTCTGGCTTCAGATTTACTAACCTAGTATCGGTTTTTATCTAGATTTTACAATATTGTACCCTGTGTGCACATGTTGAAATAGAATGAACACGAAATACATATGAATACCCCATATGAATAGGTGTCACCCTGTGCTGCTCTGCATGTGGATATGTTTTGTTTGGTACTCGTCGTCGTCACTGATCGGCTTTTGAACGGAACGTGTATTTGTATTGGCTGTCCTCTTTTGGCAATTACTAGATGTCAAGTAGAATTTGTAGAATACACAAACCAAACTGAGTACAAGCTTGGCTGTACAAATCTGGAACGTCTCATATTTCATATTCAATTCAAACCACAGGTGAATTTTCAATTGTAAGCAGTGAGCGTGCGAGATTTCAACAACTAACGTTAAAACGAGAGCCATTCTGCCCATTTTAGTCTGAATTTGCCAGAATCAACGAACGTTGAAAGTGAGAGTTTTTGTGTTAAAAAACTTGAGGAGTGTGGACCGATAAACTGAACCGAGAGATAGGTGATGTTTTATATACGCAACGATAAGCATATTTAATGTTCTTACAAAGGAACAATTCTTGTTAGTAAGTTAAATCATAATTTTCACTTTCAGCTAATAAAAAATATAGTGCAAATCAGTATTCGCTATACTGATGACACGACGTGCAAGTGAGCAAACTAAGTCTAGTTAACCTTTAAACTTAACTAACGGTAACGGTTCAATACAAAGAAAAGGTCAATGCCTATTTAATACCAAAAGATAATAATACTAACACAATAATAAAAAGCTTATATCATATCATATGTGCTTATTTACTTACTGACGAAGAAAGATCTTATGCAAGGAAGTATGCACACAAGCGCTAATTGCGCTAATACATAATAGATTTGGTCAGCTTCGCCAAGATATTGATTTATCATAAACGATTATTTGCTGGCTGATCAATTATGACGTTGTCTTTTCTTGTGTAGATAAGATAAACGTAGCGAGTTCAGTCAATTAATTAAATTCCATGCAAATATTATATCGACTTGCTGTGGAGTGTGGGTGGAAACTCAAAGTCACGTAAAATAGCAAACTACATGTTGGGTAGATGAGAAACCCACCAGATTATAATCCCGTTTTTAACGCTCTCTTTCTTCCTTTCTTTCTTTCTACGATACTTTCATTCATGTTAATGCAATTCCCAGCAAATTGAATTCTGAGCTCTACTTTGTACTTTGTGTGTACCTAAGTAATATAGTACTGAAGTTGTAAGTGGAGTGGAAATTATGGTATCCCTAGATTTGTGCTAGTTCAAATTTCAAATATATGGAAGAAGGCAAGCAATCGTTTTGGAAGGTTGGATTTTGCAGTTGCAGTAGATTAACACTATCACTAGCTGAATCCACGACACGATCAACGATAGATAGACAAGGATGGATCCATCTAATCAGATGGATGCATAGCTTTCGCTTCGAAGGAAGGCATTTTAAGGAAAGCCTGATTAACATGATATTATTGTCGATTGACCACAAGAAATCGTTACTTACTGTTAAAAACAAAAACTGACATTCAATTCAAGCATATTATATAGTAATTAGTAATTAATATTTTCCCCACATTTTCAAAAAGTCGTATATTTACTATCCAAATCCAATCCACATTCAAGACACTTGTTTTGGAAAAAGATGTTTCATATTCCATATTCATATGAAATTGCTGATTTATTAAAGTTTCCCTGTATTTCATTTTTTGCTTTTGCTGTGGTGAAGAGTACAGATAGAATTCAAGGATTTATATGATTTGATTTCAATAATTAAAAGTGTACGTACGAACGAAAGAAATTTTTGCCTCTCTTCTAAGTTTGACCTTGTGTGGTAATTATAGGACAAATGGTGTTCGGTTCGACGACATCGCATTTGTGGAAATAGGTTTCGTGAACCAGTACAAAGTACGGTTCTACTACTTCCACTACATAAACTTTGCATCATATCATTTCAAGCATTTGCAAATTACAAATATCCCTTATTATTCAATAAGTGCTTTTATTGACGTTTGTCGATTTGACACATGAATGCATGTTTTATCTACGTTGAATTGAAGTTTTTGACAGCGGCGAATAAAGAAGCAATATATATATAACATGGTTCTTACATCCATGGCTAATAGGCACTTTCGCGTACCCATTCATATCCATCCAGACAAAGCACCTTTTCTGCTAAAACACCTTTGCGATTTGATTAATTGTTTATTCCGACCTCTGAGCGAGTATTCAATTCAACTAATGCACTGTATTGTCGTATCCTATATGTAGAATACTCCGAACGAGGGGAAAATTGATTGAACAAAGCTGATTCCGAATTCCGAGTATGAAACAAACTATATTGTGCACAGTGCGTACTCACGAGTTACACGACTTCCATAGAATGAGTTAGGGTGTTAATTCTAAATCTCTCATAAATATTCAGATGCAAAAAAAAGTGCAGAGATAAAAAGTCCTCAATAACTTTACGCTTAGAGAAACGTAACGTATAGTATAATGTACTTTTCATTGTAGTTTCCAAAGCAGTATGTCATAATTTATTGCACATTAAGATTTTATACGCGCACATTAATGTTCTTTTGCTGAATGAGCCACTTCGCTTAAGTTAGGTAGATATTAGCATAATGATCATGCGGGTCAGTAAAGTAGTTTGTATGTGGCTAGTGGCTACGTAGCCACATACAAACTTTCATACATCTATAAAATGACATGCTTAATCATATCATAAGGATTGATAGACACAATAATGGTGGTATAGCGTGTAGTAGTGACTATCGCGTTCTGGAAAATGGATGCATGCATATTAATCATGAATGATGAAAATGAGGATGATGACGGTGGTAATAAGAGATATAGCATGTAAAGGATACCGATGTATTCAAGTAATTGACGTGTTTCTGTGGTGTATTCTTCAATCAAGGTCTGACACAAACCCTGTTGCAGCAGTTCGAATTTCATCCTCTCGGCAACAACAGCAAATCCTTCAGGAAGAGGCTGGGGTTAAACGGGAGTTCGTTTTGAAGGTACCTAGTTTGCTTACAACGATTTGCTGTGTTCCTGGTTGACAATTACATATATAGTGAAGCAAATCGCGCCTACGCGAGTATTGTAACGTTGTGACCTCTACGAACCCAAAGATAATAATTTTCATTCCGTATTGGAATATTTTCCTAAAAATGGTTGCCATTCCACTTTCTTTACCAACTACGGATACAGAAGTGGCGGATGTGGGGAGATTAAACAACAATGGAGCCTTTACTGTACTGGACATGAACATTGACAGCGACGTCTCCATACTTGAAGACAGCTATCAAGAAGATGAACACGAAAAGTTACCTGCTCGAGTCGTTCCTAACGAGGATGCCATTAACAACAATCGCCACAGTAAAGTAGACATGACGGTTGACGCTGGAACGCTACAGGATAATAAATGTAATGAAAACGTTATGAAACTTGAACTGGACCCATCATGTAACCAGTGTGCGAAACGGCAAGGGAAACAAACGGCAAATAAACCAACCTCAGTGTACAAAGACGTGGTTGTGATTGGGAACGGACCGTCAGGTATTGTCCTTTCCTATTTCCTCGCAGGTAAGGTAAAAAAATTTTCATAATATGATAAGGAAAATATATGAGAGTTTTCTTTGTGTTGATTGTGGAAATCAATACAAGGATGTTCGGTGTTTGAAAGTACACCGTCGACGTCACAATCCGGACGTTCATGCTCAGTGTGCGGATTATTATGCTCGCAGGTAACCAACCATACTATAATGGGACCGGTGAAAGTGTGAACGAAATGCTGCACTATAGACTCCTTGCAGCCGCTTCTGCCACGGAAGATCCCCAAAACTCTAGTATTGTTGAACAAGACTTGCGCTTCCTATCACAGGTATTTTATTTACCTATTTATCAAAATCGAAATCCGTGTGCATAATGCATTTTTTAAATGATTGGTCTTAGGCATAGCTTCAAGCTGTTTTGAATTCGCTAATTAGAATGAAACAGTCTCTTCGTTTTCGAATATTTCACGGTTACTTTGAAATATTTCTGCTCAATGAAATATGATACCGACTGCCGACTACGGTTTATTGTTGAATTTCTTATCTATTATGCATACCAGTAAGAAAGTGTAGCAATTTTCATTTTCCCTATGCTTTTGTTATTCAAACTTAGAAGCCAACACTTGGTTTGTTTTGATAGTTGTGGTTGTGTGTCCTAATTATCACATCACGCTATTAGGAAACAACAAACAACATTTCGAAACATATATTTGCTGCTACACTGACCCTTGATTTGATTAAGACATCAGAAACGCGGCTAATTATTGCTTAAGGACGCTTACAAGCATGTGTATTAACATTTGTTTCAATTTCATAAGCCGCTCAATTCGGTTAACATTATCAGCTATGCATAACCTTTACTGCATAATAATATGCTATTCAAAGTTCAAGGACAAACTACTTATTGAGGTTGGAAAATGGATCGAATAAGAATTATTTATTGCCAACGTCCTATTTTAGTATGATACGTACTTCAGTGCACATGCAGTTTTAGGGTGAATGTATTTTGTTAAACTAGCAAATTCTCCTCTATCATCGTAACATGATTTGAAGGTGACATTGAAAGAAGTATTAAAGTTTCCTATTTTTCTTGCTAAAAGACGAATAGCTAACGTAATAAATCGAAGCTCATAGGATAGCTTATACTGTCTTTGAAAAGTCAAGGGATTTATCGCCTTCAATACTGTCTACTGTGCTACCTTTAGGTGGGGAAAAGAGATTTCATTGTAGAACTTAGCATAAATGTAGAGCTAAGCATGAATGATAAGCCACTAAATAAAGGGGTATGGTTAAAGTTGAATGGATGGATGATGGTGGGCTTGGCCGAAAAATTTTCACAACCAAAGTGACATTTGCGGTTTTACTCTAAAGTAAAATGTCAGTATATATCCATTCACCAAAAATTCATGCATTCATATTTTATTATGACTATATGAGTGATTGACTAAATAAAGCAACGTCTGTTGTAGGGTTTCATACAATATTTGATGACAACTGCGAGATACGCAAAGAGCAAATGTCAGCGGAACAGGTTATCAAATTCAGGCTTATGCCGTTTGGGAAAATTTTGAATAATTTTACAGCTGCTCAAGAACACGGCGATTATAGGTAGAAAAGTAGCAACATTTGCATTGCTGACTGTCCGGCACTTAAATCCTGATAATTCCTAGGTAAATACATGTAGTTGACCTTTATGATCACTCACAGTGTTCTACCGACTGCCATTTGTATATTTTACAACATAGTGAAAGGTTGGGTGGGATAAAGAGGAGCAGGAGCATGATGCATGATCAATGATCAAGATCAGTATGTTGCCAGTTGGTGGTAGACTTTCCTCCAAAACAAATTCTGTTTTATTCAATCACATTGATTCATTCTTCTGCTTATATTTACAGAGATTATTTGTACTAAAAAAATAAAACGATTACGACTATCAATTTTCCGCAATGAGCAACTGGCAACAAATTGTACGTATAATCTCATAAAAGGATAAATATGGACAGTAAATATTATCAATTGATGCTCGTTGTTTTATGCATGTAGTAAGTTAAAACCATGTCTAATGTCTACGTTATGTCGACTGTCGGCTTTTTAGTAGTGATGTTTTCGGGAATATCTGTAAGTTGGCTGAATGAATAGTTTGTAACGACTTGTTTACTTCTTTACTCTGCAATAAGCGAAAGGGAAGTGGCATGTAAATCCATACAAAATATTAGAGCAATTGAAAACATATTTTGTCATCAATCGATTCTTTCAGGGTCTGGAAGGCAGATCGGCAAACCCAGTAGCTCTTTTATTTGACACGCTAAATCATCCCAATGCAGATCTTGGCCTTGAACTCCCATCCCTTCTAGAATGGCGAAAAAGTTCGAAGAATGCAATCGATCACGTTATCATCGGAAAAGGTCCTCCGGGTGGAGCATGGCAGTCAATGGACGGAAATGTACTGACTATCAGTTTAGGCTGCTGGATGGAACTACCCAGAATGAACTTTCGTGATTGGGAAGCAACCCAAGAGGCACGTTGTGTTCGAGAATCTCGTGCATCTGTTGCATCAGTTGCACAATATTACTGCGACTATGTGCGTAAGCACGAACTGGATAAATATTTAAACGTCGACTCCGAAATCACTTCCGTGACCCGCATTCCGTTCTCGGCAGCGTCCTCTTATCTTCCAGCCAGTCGTGATAACCTACCAATTGATGTGATTGAAGCAGCAGAGGAGCAAGATCGAAAAATTAGGCGACACACAATTAGTGAAATACCAGTTAACTGCCAAAATGGACGAGAACTGAGAAAGCGGTAATTCGATTTTAATTACCAAACCATTGAGTTCCGGTTTAGCAATTGTTTTATCTTACCTTCTTCTTATATAAGCTATAGTGGCAATTGCAAACAAACCACAAATTAAGGATAAAAAGTACATAATCTTATCATGACTCTTAATCTTAAATGCTGTCCTAGGAATCGTACTCTGTGGCATGTAAGAGGATATACAAGAGATGAGTCTAATGGGGGTCAGAGGAAGGAGTTTAGTTATTTAACAAAACATGTGGTACTAGCTACTGGTTCTTCTGATTCGCCTAATATACTCAACGTCCCTGGTGAACATTTAGAACACGTGCTTCATTCCTTAAAGCATTTAGAGCAGCTAATTACATCTGGCCAGCTGAACCAAAATTCTGATCCTATTTTGGTGGTTGGGGCTGGTCTCAGCGCTGCTGATGCAATTATCGCTGCCAGATTTCATTCCATTCCAGGTTATACATTATTCCTAACCTTAAATTATAAGTTGTTATTTGCCATCATACAATATCTAAACATTGTGAACAAAAAAATCAATGACTGGAATCCTCTGAGCTATGATGGATACAAAGCGTTTGAGCAACATGTAGTTGCAGAAATTGGACATGATAAAAGAGTTAAACTAATGGGCTCTCTCTCCAGTCGGGTGGCTAAGGTAATTTTGAAGTAACTAACTAATATATGTAATGATCAAATCGAACCGCGCGTGGGTGTTTCATTGATTTTATTGAATGAAAATAAACACCTGAAAATGATTGTTTTTCGTGTTTGTGCAGGTTTCTTACATCGTGATTTGTATCGGTTCACATCCTGATTTGTCATTCCTGTGCGGACATGAACGAAATCTTGGGGTCCATCCTGGTCTTCCAATTGACTGCAAGAGAAATCCTATTGCAATTGACTTCACCACGCATGAAAGTGTCCGTGAACCTGGGCTTTTTGCGTTGGGTCCCTTAGTGGGGGAAAATTTTGTGCGTTTTCTTCAGGGTGGAGCCTTAGCTATAACTAATCATTTGACACAGTCTGAAAAATTGCCATGTTAATTCAGCTATCATTCTTGTTGAAATATGCCCTTTACAACTTTTCGTAAATGCTAGTATAGGCAGGTTTCGAAGATGTTGTTTCGAACTTTTCTAAGTAAGTAAATGCGTCTATACCACCATTTAAAACCCCAACTTAAGCTTAAAAAACGTCTGCCATTGCCATTCATTGACTAGCTATTATTGTTGTAAGTATACAAAAGCATATAGTATTTTACGTAAACTGCACTGTGACTGTTTGATACAGTTATTAATTCTATATAATTATTTTTTAAACTCGTTCAAGAAAATGATAAAATGAAATGGCAATATGTTGACATGGACTGCACACATTTGAACATTTATAAAGTCATTTTCCTATGTGAGCGGTTAAGAAAACAACGCTGCTCAGTAGTATTATTTAATATATACGTTCCAAACTGAAGTAAAGCAGTTGAAAAAATTGCTCACATTAAAATGATCAATGATCCAGCTAGAAATGGTATATGGTTAAACATGGTATATGTTTTATTGTTAGTAACCATTACAGAATGAATTACGGAAGATATTTTTCAAGATTATTATAGCAAAATTATGACAGATGTTTAATGTATAACTCGGATAAATATAGCCTACATATATACTTTGGAGTATGATATATGGCACTTCGAAATTTATGCAACATATATGAGCCAAATAAAAGGATTCGTCAAGTTTTATTTGTTTCGATTTCGATGCATCTTAAGTTTGCCTCTAGTGATAGATGATTTCTTCCAGAGGGTGGAGGAGTGAAATTTTTCCATGTTTCATTTTATGCACCTGAGGTTCGAAATCTTGTGGTTCTGACTGAACCAGTGTGGTTAGCTTTAATCTCTTTTATTAGAGGCTGAGTTTAATCGACGATATGAACAGATAGATATTCTTAAAATGCATGTCAAAGGTGATGACAGTGGCTTATTGCGGCCCAACCTATGAAAACCGCTTCACTCCCGAAGAAGTCACAAGTTATGTCTAAAGTTGAAGTTGAGAATAATCATTTAAATCTACATTCATCTATCCCAAAAAATATTTCTGAACCTACATATGTAATTAGTTCTTGCCTTAATCTGAGACCTGTGCCATGAAATACTCCGTGAAATAAATTACTTCGCAATTCTGCTAAAGTCATCTGTTTACTTTCTCACAAAATGTCACGCTCTACAACAAATGTGCTTCACTTATTAGAGTTTGCAGATAACTGAACAGGGTTTGGAAGGTGGATATATTGTAGTCTCTCGTCTCTCATACATTTATGTTGAACAGGTGGATGGAAAGTCAAGTTAATTACCAGGAGGTTGATGATGGATATGACAAAAAACTGACAGCTTGTTTTCTTTACCAAGAAAAGTTATCAGTCTTATATATATACAAACTTGAGTCATTTATTGGATCGGAAAACAACCAGCTACGGCAGCTTACTACTTTACGATTCGGCTACCGCTCAGCCACCAGATTACAATGCAAATTAAGGGGGACATCCATTCATTTGTTAGCCTTCAACTGAGACATGCAGACCGGAGCTACATGAAAGCATTTTTTACTTTAAAATTAGTTTAAGCAGTGCATTTTATAGTGATATAATTTTATCAAACAATGGCCCTCCCATGGTATTCAGCCGAGTTTCCTTTGAGTAAACCGAATTCTGATAAATCAAAACTCTCAGACAGCAAACTCGTGTTGTCCATGGTCTCTGTTCGGAATATCATTGTCAAATCAAGCAACATTTTTAAGCTACCAGAGAGAGACTTAAAGGATCTTTGTGATTTTGATATGGACGAAGAGCCAGAGAATTTGTACCACAGCGGATTGGTTAATAGAGCATTTCTTCCCATGAGAGTAACATTAATGGCGGTTGGTCGGTGGCCATTTTCAATGAAAATGAATAAAACGATATCTGGGCTGAATCCAATCAACGATAGTGGTCATCTTAAACGATATCGATCAACTCATCTATACAATTATGATTCCGGATTAAAATCTCCACTGTGGATTTATTTTGGACTAACAACGTCTTTTATATGTTTTGTGCTGGTGGTGAGCACCCTCGGTTTCCTCGACTTTTTCCTTGATTGGGGTCTTCTATCTAACTGGAGTACATTAAAAAAAATGACGTTTTTCGTGGAGATAATCTCGTCATGTTTTTGTTAGTTTGGGGTTGCTTGGTACACGGGACAGTGTCCAGCTTTTCATTTCTTTTTAATAGGAAGAAAGTGGTGAAAATTTTAAATGATTGGAACGTTGCAGTAGATGAGTTGAAGATCGACGAGGTTAATTCCCACAGAAGATTTTTAATCGCGTCAAACCTCGGATTTATCATCTTCTTGATCCTCATATATATCTCGTATAGCTGGTTAAGGTACATGAGACTACAAGATAATTTTGGTTAGTTTCAAATAAAGTACATATATGTTTGCTTTTGATGAATTTCCCTTTCAGAGTACCACTGGTTCGAGATGGAGCGAAATTATATGGTACTTTGGCCTTACGCCCATTTTTGCATAGCTACGAATTAGAAAATGTATGGAAACTTCGTGTTTTCGGGGTCGCCATTATGATGTATGCAATATATGCGTCGAGAGCGTTCCTTTTCCTGTTTTGTTTCAAGTGTCGACTATTGAAAAGTTTATTTGGAGTGTGGAATGCACGTCTAATTAGATTTCTGAAACGACCTAATAATGAACCGAATGGTGGGGGCTCAGGGTGTTTAAAATTTAATATTTTAAAATGCATTGATTTACTGGAACGTGCAAAATATCATTTATTTTATTGACTATTCATTCCAGAGGATAAGGAAACAAGAGATGAACTGGACAAGGTAGAAAGTCAGAGATTACTCGAAGATATGTCCATTTTATTAAGATTGGTCAGGGAAACCGATAAAATGTTTGCGACTATTTTACAAGCATATTATGCTGTTCAGGTACAGGTATATTTTAATTATCAATTGTTGAGCATAATGCAATGCGCTATATTGATTTTGAAAATCCTTTAATTTGTGTGTAGTTGCTGAATATGTGCTTTGAACTTTACATGTTAGCTAAATCGGGAACTGATGAATTTACAGACAGGTAAGGATGAATATCATTGACAATTGACGATAATTTGTTTACTTGCGTTGAACATTCAGCTCACAAACGCTTATACCCTTAAGTTCTGTACATTAACCTTGAATTTCCCAGTGATAAATCAACAAGGGGGTTAGACATTATTACGGCTGTTCTAATTTTATGCCAAAATGTATACTTTTTCTTCACTGTGTCTTTGGATGGAGCGTACGTCGGCGAAGAGGCAGCTAAAGGTCTGGAAGTATTAAGGTGTAACTCGATTAGCCCACATTCCAGTATCTATCGAAAGTATTTGGTCAGTTTTTGAATAATACTTTTTGAAATATGAAATGAATAAATGATTGAATTATTTATTGCCTAAAACTCACAAAAACTATACCTATGTATACATGCGCAAGCATGTTCGCAGGTCTACAATTTAGGTGTCATCTACAATCAAAAGATTGCTGTCACCGGAGGAAAGTTCTTTATTATTGATCGTCCTTTTATAATTACTGTAAGTTGATTAATGCATTTACATACGTTTGGAAGTTTGGTTGATACGATTAATTGATGTAGCCAATTATGATATCCGCCTTTTTTCTTAGGTACTCGGAGCTGTTCTTACATACTTTGTGATTATATTACAAGTCGGACCTTCTCTGCAGCGAGAAAAAGGACCATAATTACACTATTACTTTTACTTTACATATTATTGTTGTCCAAACTGAGTGAGTGTAGATTGTGATGATACTATACCAGGAAGGAGTATTATTAAAATTGTACAATTACATTTCACCGGTTTCGGCCTGGTCATTAATCTTTACTAATTTGGTTTGCCATTGAGAAAATTATATGCATCGACATCGACACCATGAAAAAAGATTTATTCCTCAGCCTCCAAAACCTATTATTAACATGCAACAAAAGCCTGATTTACAAAACATTTACTTTTATTGTAGAAATAAAGCACTAACATATTTGGATAAGCTAAGCTAACATACATGACGCATATATGCAAAATGAATAATGAATGACGATATTAAAATACCTAATGCCTAATATCTACATGTATGATAAGAATACGAGCAGAGAAATTATCTAAGTTTTGGAGAAAAAAAATCTTTTAAGCACATGGGTACGTACATGGGAATGCTTTTTGTCACATTCACACACCCCGTATTCCGTTCCCTATCATTTTAAAGTACTTGTAATTCTTTATGTAAATTATATTTCAGTTCAAACATCAGACGCTCGGTTAACATGAAGAGCACGAATACGTGTATACTTAAACGAATCCCAAAATTCTCAAAATATAAAGCAGATCCATGCTCTTAAATATGCGTCAAAGTAAAAACGGTGTGTGTCTCATTATTGTTCCGACGACACTGTTTATGACGACGTAGTGATGTATTGAGTGACAACTGTAGTGATGAATGAGATGATAACACGATAATATGTAGATTACGCCAAGGAATCTGCCATGCCAGTGCCGCATAACCACGATCACGAAGTACAGATATGATTTGAGTCTGTTTGTTCATTGGTATATGGTTTTATAATATCCATATAATGTATATATGATAGTATATATAAAGGTGTGTTTCGATTTCGAATACCGAGTGAGTGAACGTACAATACACTTTTCCATTTTCAATAGTGGCTTATCATTTCGTTCATTTTCCATGACTCATAATTCCAATGTGCATAATATGTATATATATATATATATATATATATACATGCGTGGACTGAATAGAGTAATTAATACGATGAGTGAGAATTGGAAATATGCCTAAGGGAGATACTGGCGTACCTGGAGCAAGAATTTTAGTTCCAGATTAGGTTGCATTACTACATTTGTCTTATATAATAAGCTCACATTACCGATATTACTTTTATTGATAAGGATTGAGCAGTTTCTCAGTTTGTGTGTTTTCATTGGAGATATTTTAACTTTTAACCACCTACACAATAAGCATATATGTGCAGCAAACCTTTAAAATCTGGAGAAATATGAAAACAATGATAGACCGTGAAAATAGTTGACAATTTCAGCGTTTGAAGTGTTTCGCATTTTAAATAGACCATTCACTTGTTTTCAAATTTACAGCCTTATAAAGAGCCAATTTAAATCATTTCGAAAACGATGGATTGTAGTCGTTTTCCGGAAAGCTTGTTAGCATTATGCAAGAAAATAGAGGAATTACATAATATATCTAAAGACGTAGGTAAACAATAAATTATAAGCAACATTTAGAGGTGAAGCATAGTTTACCATTGTTTTATACTCCAATCAGAAAATAGACTCACTCCAGACTCAGGTGTATATCATTTCTGGAGTCGGTGGCAGTGTGGCCTTAGTATTGATAATAATTTTGATCACCCTTGCGGTTCGTTTGAACAGGTAAGCTGCCTAAAGCTTCCCAATAAATTGGAATAGTAAAAATTATAGTAGGATATATGTGTACAGTTTTAACTTTCGCCAACTTTACGTACAACTCTAGTATGTATAAAATTGCTACTGGACTTTCCCACAAAGCCACACCAACAAATATACCACCACCAACTGGAAATAATGTACATCAACATCAACCACCACTGCATTCTTATGCCCAACAGCCAAAAACGATTACATCAGAGGAAGAATTAGCCCAGCTTGGGTTTTCTGCTTACACTGGTCATCCCACGGACGCAAGGTTTTTCTAAAAATGGTCTATCTCTAAAATAAGAACGACTGGACACGATTGACATTGATAAAATTTATCTTTTGCAGGGGAATTTCCACTTCTCCAGCGGTTAGCAACGCTGGTGGCGTACGTGTTCTTCCAAGGAATCCCCCAACCGGATTTCGGCAAAACGCTGCCTACAACGATGGTTTTATGTAATGTTTTAATTTTTTGTATGTCATATGTCGAATTGTCAAGCAAGAATCACAACAGAAAAACGCTATGCCATGAAAACCTCATATGTTTCTTCATTTTCATCAAACAAAAACAAAATGCTTATTACCTTTAAACTATCGTTTACAAATTTCATTATTCATTAGGCTTTAGTTTTTATAATAATAAAATAAAGAATGAACGGATATTTAAAAGGATATACATTTAAAACTTGAAATTAATGTACGGTACGTGCTGTGTTAACTGTAAACTTGTGAAATACCTATACAAATAATGGTCAGCAGTAAATACGGAGTAGACCAATGCTGCAAGCCTTTTTTACAAATAAACCATGCATCTTAATTTCGAAATCAGTTTATTATAACTTTTGGCCAATAAACTTTTATATTCATGGGAATGTATTTAACAGCAGACAAGAAACCTTGTATTTGCACACAGGAAAAAATTTCGTTATTTGTGGACCAGCTGAAATGCAGGCATTATCCACAACTTAAACAAAATTAATCATAATGTAATTATAATGATACTCGTAGTACGGATTTCAGGATGATAGCTTAAATCCCTTGATGTTAATCCCGGGTTAGGGTTTGTAATTGTAATTGCCATCTCATCAAGCTATCAAATACTTTAATTCGAAGTTTGATTGAACTATAACATAAAACATATAATAAATGAGAATTGGCATTGAGCAAGTTTTTAACGTTGAAATGTTGTATATCCATCACTAGATTAATTTAATGATACGCGACAACGTGACGTGACCGTCGTGTTCATTTACAAAGCGATTTTAGCCGTTAAATGTCATATCTCAATTAAAACAATGCGTAATGCTATAATTATCGTTGCATTTTTTATGCAAATAGAGCAGAACTACATTCGCTATGTTTGAAATAGTTACCGACTTCGTAGTTGCGTTTTATAGGAGTTACAGAAAGCAAATCCGACACACAGACAGACAGCAGCGACATTTTCGTTAATTTTACCCCTGGTAACGGTTTCAAATAATTAATTTAATTATGGGTTACAAATGTATACCGTGTCAGTCAAAGGGGGGTTAATAATACAAAAACGAACTTAAAGTTGAATAAAAGCTGCATGCATAACATTTATTCTTCTGTTACGATATTAATTTTGTTTCGTTAAATACCTTTTTATGAGGTCAGGCACAAAAATAAACCATATTATCAAATATATGCGTACATAAAACATAAGTCCATCAAGATAAGATAAAAATTTCCAGAATAAGTAGCGATATACTCTCAAAATCGATGGAAATGCGGACGTCAGTAGTATGATACGATTGTGTCATATAAAAATCCATTATGGTGAATCACAGAACAAGATAAGGTGAGTTATAAAGTTTATCAGATATTATGATTGTCTACAACACTTTTGTAATGCAATACTTAATGTTTAAGTATTATTTCTTTCTACGTTTTTTTTACAAATTCCATTCCATTCCACTTTCTGGCCATTTATAATTTTGCCCGTCTCAAGTTTCCCTAGTCTATTGATAGTCTTTAAGGAAAATTAAGCTAAATTGTATTAGCGCTTTTACAACTTTTTTTTTGTTTTTAGCGCAGTTCGTTAACATTTAGTCAGTGTAACTTGACTTACTTGACTAATTAACGGTTTCTATCATGACGCAAGCAGCTATAACCGATCTATATAACAAGTTTGCAAAACTAAAGGGTGTAAGCTATAAGATGTTTTATGCGATATTATTGTTTGAATAAATACATAATGTGAAATGGAAAATACTTCTAAAACATAAAATTTATCTTATATAATTTAGGACGTTGAAGAACAGCAAAGAAATGTCTACATTGTCGCTGGAGTTTTAGGAGGAGTAGATGTAGCACTAATACTTGCTATTATTGCTTTGCTTTATTTTATATCTCGGTAGGTTTCAATTTTAATGCAAACATAAATATCCGTGGTTTTCCTTATTTTTCTTCTTCATTCCTTCCTACGTGTAAAACATAAAAGTCGTAACCATTGTACAATAATGGTATGCATTTAATTTGTGACTATTACATAGTGTGAACAAGAAGATCAAAGATGCTGAAGTACAGAAAAAGGTCGAAGACGAAATGGATGCTCAGAAATTTGCTGCATATACTGGAGAGGAAATGCACAGGTTATATAATACATATATGTTCAAACTTGGATTTCATGGAAAATTCCGATTTTGGTTAGGTTTGGATATGTCATGTTAATCAACATCTAATATTTGCATAATATTACGATCTATAGAAAACTTTTGGCAGCTACAACCCCAGCCGTGCCCTTAGGTTCACAGTCGGAATACGCGTTTAATGCATCGTTTGGGGAAAATCGTGCATTAAGCCCACCTCCGCCAGCAAAGGGACCTGGAAACTCGTCTTCACATCTGCACAGATACTGAAAATACTTAGACTTTTAAAAACCATCCAGCTTTTTATTCATAACAAAATTTATTTTCCAATTCAGAAATGGTATGTGTTAGTATAATTCAAAACTTGTATTACGTTGGAAATAAATGTATTTTTTACCAAAACTAAATCCACTAATTGATTTTTGACTGAAATTCGAGAAATTAAGGGCTCTTCAAATATATTTTATGGTTCTTACTTTTAAATACTTTGAAAAGGGTATACTTGATTGCTTTTGAGTTTCTATTTTTGCATTTTATTTGTCATCCTCATATTCACCACTATCATCTTCGACATCCCGATTTTGCCTCCATCCATTTCCGTAGCTATTAGATGAAGCAGGGTACTTCGATCCAGACTGTTGTGGGTATTGGGGTTGGAACCAAGGCCTTATGGTTGATGTTGCGCTTGTGTACTGGCTAGAGACAGGGCGTTTAGTTGTTTGTAAAGGACGAGAACCGGGACTACCCCATGTTGGAGAGTAATTTGAACTCTGACGAGATGACGACCCTGTTTCATACCTTGACGTACTTGAACCTGCGTACAATCCAGTAACTGTAGTTGGTCTAGGCCGACCACCGTTTCGAATAGTTGAGCCTGAACCACTGAATGCTGGTGTACTCAGCCTTCCACCGTTTCCAATACTTGATCCACCGGTTGGAGTATAAGGCTTGGCGCATACACCCTCGAACTTAATTCTTAGTCCTACACACAAATTTAAAATCTTGCAAGTCAGTAAAATGGTATTTTTGCCAGAGAAAATTATTCATAACACGGAATCTTTTTTTACCAGCATTGCAACTTTGCGCACACTGAAGTTCACAACGGTTACTGTAAGTTCTCTCATCCCGTCCGTTAGTGCCACAAAAGGGAATGTATTCTTGGGTACAAAAGCAGTTTTCACATGAGCGTAATCTTGTGCTCCCTTGAGATGAAGGGAGACGATCTTGCCACTGCGGTATATACTGGCTATGTGAGACAGAGGGTGAAAAAACTGCCAACAAGGCAAATACTAGATACACCTTCATCATAAAATCTTTAGATAACCTTTTAAGCAGGCAGAAAAAATATAACTAACTTAATGAAGGTAAAGTTTAACGAATTTATTGCTTTACAGTTTGCATTACACCATATATATCCTAACCAACTGACAGACGTCATTTCTTCCGGAAAATACATGTAAATTACATAGCGAATAAAATAACGTAAGATGTAAGAGGAAGTCGAGGTGATACCACATCCTCCAAAAAAATTCCAATTCACTCTTTCAGGAGGAAAGAGGAAATACACATATAAAACCTACACTCTCTTTCTACCACGTGTTTTTGGGAAGTCCCCAGGATTCAGCAACTTCTCTCCATTCCACATGCCAGTAACTTCCCACTCCATCTTTTCACTAGGGCGCTGATAACGCTTAAGTTTATACTTTCGTTTCGTGCTGAAATTATATACAAAAAAATGCAACATTTCCATCTTCCATGCATAAAACAAATATTAATTTAATATGAGAATTCTATAATTACCTTTGCTTCACCCTTGGTTCAATTAAATTTCTTTTTTGCAATGATTTAAACCTCTCCATTGTTAAATCTGCTATGCTGTTCTTTGCGTCCGAAAGGAATGTTCCTCCCATTTCATCACTAAGGAGTGGATCTGGGGTCAAAGGTTGGAATTTATGCTTACTTAGCCGCAGTTGTCCATATTTCTCGTGGTGAATTTTTTTGTCAATTTGTTTCTGCAATTTCTGCTTAGATTCTTTTTCAGCCTTAGTAATTTCCTTTTTAAGAGACCTTATTCTGAAAACTTCCGCTTCTCGTTTTAATCTTTCTTTTTTGTCTAGTAAAGTTCGCTGTTGCTCGCTCAACTCTTTAGCTTTTCTTTTCTGTTGCCTTGTTTTAGGTTTTGGTCTCACAATACCGTGTTTAGAATCTTCGTCGTCTGATTCAGGTTCAGACTTTATATCTATTTCTTCTTTAAGGTCAACATCATCAGTAGTTTCACCCTTTGTCAACTTCGGAACACTTGTTGCACGAATCAACTTTTGTTCTTTGATTACTGCAGCTTTGGTTTCTGCAACTACCAGCTTTAGAATGTCTTGGTGGGCAGCAAATGAAGGATTTACCGATAGGCCAGGATGGGGAGTTTCAACAGCTTTAAGCTGAGTAGTAGGCTTTTTAATTTTATGTCCCGAACGATTCCGTAGCAAGTTCCTCTTCGTTTCTCCATCTAACCATTCATTATTAACAACGGAATCGATGGATTTTGCTGGAAATACATTAAAAGATTATTAATTTGTAAGTGAATTCAGAAAATATAAAACCATACTTTTAAAATGTCGTAGTACACTACATGAATGTATTTTTTTACCATTTGGCGTTGACCAAGGATCCAATGGTCCATCTTTTGAGGTAGAATCAGCCTCTTGAATTTTTACTTGTTCTTTTTTGTAACGCCGAATTTCATCTTTAAGTTTCATATCGACACTTTTTTTACTTCCTGGTAATCTAGTACGATTTCTACAGAGTTTCAGATTATGAATAAGTATATAAGTACTAATCGTAAAATTAAATTTCAGTTAACATACGGCATATGACGTTTAAATGTTTGAGTTACCGTTTAATTACAGGATCCTTTACAGCGGAATCCGATTTCAAAATTTGAAAACAACGCAAGCTGTCAAAATCAACGAGAGGTTGATCAGCAGCCGAGGTCGTCTTCCGTTGCTGGCGTGTCTCTCTTCGCTGATAATTTGCTGCTTTTGATAACGCATCTGACCCCTCGTAATCCAAAACAAATAATTGATCATTTGTCTTTTCACTGATTCCAAGTCGTTCATCCTCTCGCTGTTCTTGAAGAAATTGGTCTAAATCAGTATGTTTAAGTTTCTTCCATGTATCCTTTTTTGATTTTCCTATACAGTATGCAAAAAAATTGTTAAATGTCGTGAAAACCAGCTAAATGTATCTATTCCATTAAGTAAGTACACGTACACCTATCATACATCATGACTGTTGTCTGTTGCTCGTTGTGGGACAATGACAGTCAATGAGTAATACAGGCAAATAACTATCACAGGAAAAAATGTGTAAATCTTACCTTTGGAAAATCTCTGAGATTTAGTTTTCCCCATTGTAATTTATAAAGAGTAAGTAATTTTTAAACACCGATACTCAATACTGAGTAATCGACTTGTTCCAAAACAAAACGAAGCCTTTTCCTATCTGCTATATCTGCAATGCACATTGCACACTGCTCATAACATATATGATAACAACGTGGATTGATTCAACATTTAACAAAGTACCGGTCCATATGTGGGGCAGTGTGAGGTAACGTTTGTGAGCATGGAGTGTTGAATGGCGTTCCAAATACTAGCAAGACAACTTCACAACTTTGTTTGGAGATGACTATGAAATGAGTCAGCAGAAAGTTTAATGACATATGAATTTACAATAGATTTGTGTTTCGCTCACCTCATTCGTTAAGCGAAAGTTTATTAATTGTTAATGCTTGAGACCATCTTACCAGCATGCATTACTGCCTTAAAATTATGTTGTTTACATCGATCGCAGTTTTGGCAAAGATGTCGCAATAATACTGGTGGCAAATCTGACGTGACATGATGTTACATGCTTAAAGTGGATATAGTTTTATGTATGATTGATTTCAGCATTATTCACAAGGGACACACGTTCCAATAATATGTGTACTAGTGACTAGTAATACATTTTAAAATTTATTGTACATTCAATCATCGAACCAGGAAAAAAGATGTAAATTACAAGTGCATCTGTAAATTACGTAGAAACACAAAAATGTTGACGCATGAATTAGTTTTGAAGTTTATTTTAGGTAAATAATTGGTCACTTAGAGTGAGTTTAAAGATTAATGTTAGCCACAAAGAATTTGGTCGTACTTTTTGCTTCTTCGATCTCAGTTTTACTTGAGCTAAACAAGTAATACAAAAACACACTCAGTCCTGGACGGGACTTGCCAATCTAGTTCTGACCTGACTACCCGGGTGTCCTTTGAGAATTATTACAGAAATAAATAAAGAGTTATGGGCTGTAATTCAGGATAGTAGGGCTTAACTCAGAAGAAATCTATGTTCTGTATTCAAGTTATGTTCAAATTCAAATTGAAGTGTAATTTCATTATAATCTTTCTAAAGAAATCTGGATCAGATGCAATTCCTTTTCAGTACGTATATTACATCACTATCAGTATCAAACCAACTCTGAATAACCAATTATAAGTGATAAACACTTCTGCAATGGCTTGTAAGGGATTTATAAATGCCACTAAAAAGATTGAGTTTTTTCCTCTTGTCACTTCCTTGTTTTAAATTTCCTGGATCTTCTTAGCTACAACGACAGGATTATTTTCTCGAATCTTGTTCCTTCCTTCTGTTTTGTAATCGAAGGTGCACTCATGCGTCTCAGGATATCGATGAGTTGAACAAAATGTCAATCCACAACGACACTGGTAGCGACACGCGATTCCTAACTTCTTCCGACAGACTTGACATCGAACTCCTTTACTCTTTCCTGTGCCATTCTTACTGCAGGAACCTGGAATTTAAATTTTGAAGGGATAAACTATAGCTGAAGTAGAAAACATTATGGACACAGCAGAGTAGATAAATGAGCCTAAAACTAGCTTTTATGTCTGCTGAACAAAAGAAAAGTTTAATTAAATAAAAATGGTCTCCACACGCACTTTGTACCATCGGAGGTGATTTCTCACTATTGTCATCATTTTCAACTGCAGCATTACTGTGAGTAGAACCTGAAGAGTTTGTTGCTTTAACTTTTGTCATCTGAATTGATTACCCCAACAAAACCACTTAATTTTCTTTTGGGGCAAGTACCTAGAAATGAATTTGAATGTGGAACAACTAATTTTGACTGAAGATCGAAAGACAATCACACGGAAAATTTTTATAAACTCACTCTTTACCAGCTGGTTGGCCTAATGCACAAGGGAATTAACTCAATTTCGTGTCCAACAATAATAACAAAAGCACAATGAACACAACTTAACAATCCTTATATGCTTGCCAAACATTTAACGCTAAATTACTCTACTAAATGAATAAGTATCGCTGACGACCTATATAATTGTTCTATATTTTACGTAACTTCAAGTCGATATTTTTTATTGACTTTTCTCATTCAAAAAATGACTGGCAACAGTCGACGAGAATATATGGAAATAAATCTGGTAAGACTAAGTTGAGCTCGCAAATAAGACTTTTTTTAAATCTCACTTTAAACATTAACCTAACAAGATAT
>JAHZNA010003493.1:0-11526 GCA_027743935.1 Sinodicranocentrus sp. ZH6
CTATAAAACTCAATACTCAGGACCAAATTCCGTCTAATAACAGTGGTAACTGATTTTATCCAATTGCAGGACGTGCAGTAAATGTGGCTCATTTATAATTTTTCTTTCCTAATTATTGCAAGTTGCAAAACAATAAGCTTTTCAGCTATTTCATGCAGTCCACAGATTGGAACTTCTGGAGTTTTTAACACTTCAAGTTTAAAAAGAAAAAGGTGTACAAATACATTTTGAAGAATTTTAAACGTTGCATACTCTTGAATTTATACAATAATTATTATTAATAAATACATGTTTTTAAGTTATCGTTTGTTCAAAAAAATAGACATGAGCTTTCGAAGCGTGCTACTACACCAATGAAACTTCTAATCGCATACCTTGACACATGAGTAATTGATATTAATCTGCTTTTCGTCCTTTTAGGCATATAGGTTATAAGAATGGTTTGCATAAATAGTCACGCGGTAATAGATTAATTAAATATAAACCATGTAGTTTTACGTATATCACAAAACGCATTCTTATCTTGATCTACGACGGGTGGTAAACGATAACTTATTTTATTCATTATCCACAAAGTAGCTGAACTTTTCCTTATGTCTAAATCGTTGCGTACCGTCAGTGATAAAAGATTACCTAAGAGTGTACAAAAAAAGCTTTCATCTTATTCTATTTTTTGGCTACATGGGTTCCACAACTAAAACGAGCGAAACAGAATACAATACACACTATCTGACGCAATATAGATGCAGTAATTATAACGCAACCTATTATAGCCTAAAATGTCTAATATAACTTAGATATTTACTCTACAATTTGATTATATGCTATTGATTATGATAATGATTAGTTTTCGACAACCAGCTCATAAAAACACAGACAGATAATCTTAATTTATAATAATATCTCTTCAACACGGCACGGTTACTGGATAAAATGTCCTGAAATAATTTATATATAAACTCAATATCAATATTGCACCGCACAAATCGTTTCCTCATTCTGTGTCTAATTGCTATCATAGAAAAGGAATCTCGTTTTACAGCCGGATGGATTACGCATTTATAAAAGACAACTGTAATTTTAAACTAGGAAATGTTTTAATGCAACGCAAGTTACCACTTATATTTTGGCTAAATCGATACGCTGCTTTCCTTTCGATTATGCCTTAGTTTCTTTCTATTATGCATTTTAATTTCCCTAATTTCAAATAACTTATTAACAATATATTAATTGCCTAGACTTACACTTTCAGTCAATGTTGAATCTATTTAACCAAATTTTTTAGTTGCTGTAAAAATTCGTAGTAGGAAACCGACCCTTCACCCCGGTCTTCGACTAGGCTGTTCACAAAACACATTCGTTCTCTACTGTCCTCCCTGTCAACATAAATAAAATTATTCAGCTATTATTATCAAGCATAAAATCTGCGACACTAATATTATAGGATATCATGAATCACAAACCTGATTATTCGAATTGGGACTTGGTATGGTTTGTTGGATTGAAGGATAGTGATAAAATTACGAATTAAGTTAGACCACTCCGTTTCCAGTTCCGGCAGATCATCCTACAAAACATCGTTGAAGAATACTTTATGATAATCAAAACTCAAATTAAGTTTTAACCTATATTGTAATTAAGACTGGCAAATTAATTACCATTTCGTGAAGCACCATAAATCCTTGAACTCCAAGCACGTCTTCACAAAACTGAACCGAAACATTACGGCAAACATAAATTAAAATAATATCCGGTTGGTCTAAGAGGTAAACCCCTGTTGCTTCGATTCTATCTGAACACAGATGAAGAACGGGAAATTGTGGATACTTCTCGTCATCCTCTCCGTTTTCAGGTGTTGTTGATCTTGACGATGGAACTGATATTAGAGGCTAAAAAACGGGAAAATATACCTTTTTGGTGAAAGATACGTGGAAAAGATAAATGACTACGATTGAGAATATACTGTGTATACTGCTTACAACACTGGCGATGGTATGCAAAGGATACAAATCCGGATAAATACTTTGTATAAGTTGATACAATGGCAATGTTTTCATCTGATTCATAAAGTGCGATCGATCGTCCAGTCTTGGTTTTAAGTCAGCCCGAAATCCAACCTAAAAAACGTGATTTGAGGTGTTAAATTCCACACTTATAATTACAAGTCATACAACAAATGTCAAGGTCGGAAGGCTACGCCAGCAGTGCACTTACGCTTCTCAAAATCGCATGGGTATATGTTGGTAGCATTTGTAAACACTTTGGTGCAACCAACGCCAGATTAGGCAAAGAATTCTGAGTTGTTAAGTAGGCACTTAAAACATCCACTACGGCGTTTACAAAAGCTTCCCTAGCATCCATCAGGTTTGAACTAAGACTCCTGTCAACTGCCATTTTCGCCAACAGCCCAATAATGCATTGTTGGTCCGCACTCTGAATCACATCATTCACATTGCCTGCGCTCGGGTTTAAGGCTGCTGTAAGATCTTTCACTTGTTTCACATCAACTGCTCGATTTGGAAGGCTTCCAGGTCCTACAGAAGGTAAGGATGCACTAAATATTGTTATTCTCCCTCCAATTGGACCCTGCAACCGTAAAGAAATGAAAGAATTTAAGACAAGTTTTTAGAAAAACTGGCATGTCATTTGATATGTGATGATGATGTGTTCACTTTATACCAATATTTTTTGAGCGGCTAATAAAGCTGCACCAAGGGCACTCCTAGGTTCATTTTGGCTGACTAAATATTTCCCAGGTAGTGAAGTCAATAAATGTTTCACAACATCTTTGTTCTCATCTAAATTCACTAGTAGGTTATCTGGACATGGGATGAATATGTCGTCAATATCGCAAACGACCAATTCTTGAGGTTGGTTCAGACTAGAATTCATGTTGTAAAAATGAACTGCGGAGTCGTAAGTGATAAATCCAATTTGACTACGCGAATCCCCAGGGAGCTGGTCTACATGCTCCAGCAGTACATCGCAAACTGTTTTAAGGTAGCCGGTATCTACAGCTAAAGTAGTGACGTCTAAAACAAAAAGGTATACAGCAGCTTGTGGCGGTCTAACCATATAATCCGCGGGGGCCAAGAACTCAATAGTTCCTGAACGAACTTCGGGTCGACGAGAGGGATCGCCATAAGTTTTTGTTACGGGATCATATTGGAACTCTTCCGGCACTATAGAAAGCCAATTGATGTTTATAATACGGCACTGATATTTATTACAGCTATAATTTGTCAGCAAAAATATTTTGTAGATCTTACGGTCATTCACACGAAAACATAGATTACATTTCCAACGCCTTTGGTCAACGAAGTACACGTATGGATTAATGTAAGTTCGACAGGACCGACATCTCACGATTTGAGAACATTGAATGACAGGTAGTTGTGTCAAATCCTTGAACGGATGAATTAAAATTCCTAGAGGTAATCGGGCTTTTTGAAGTAAAGTTTTAGTTTCAGGGATTTTTGTAAGAGTGCACCGAAATATACTGCAAACATAAAAATATCTCATATAACCTATTAAACCTAATGTTACACTTTTGGAAACATTCTAATTTTTAAATATTTAGAACATACTCAGGAGAGCAATTGACATGGTTCATATACTCGTGTTGGAAGCGTATCTCAGGTGACTTGACACCGTCTGGAGGTAAAACCTGTCTGGTTTTCAGCAGATCAGCATGGTCCGTGCCCCACAATTTGTTGAATCCTTGCTGGGTAACCGACACATTATTCATGCCAGCTGTAATTTGTCCCACTCCGCCATTATTATATTGATGATGCTGAGGGTACTGATTTGGAGTATGTGAATTGGCAGGAAGACCGGGAGCCGTAGGGTATTGCGGCTGCATTTGGTGTTGAAGGGTGGGTGGTTGTTGTGGATAATTATTATTTGTTGCTGGTGAAGGAATGCTAGGATAAAGATTTGATGGATTTACGGGTTGGCCTGAAATTACATAGCCTGGACGTTGTTGCTGCGGTGCAGGATAAGACCCCCCCATCTGCTGCGGTTGTACATACTGTTGTGGCTGAGGAGGCAACATTGGATTAGGATTAGGATATCTATTACTGCTACTAGTTATCCCTCCTCCACCTGATTGCACAGGTGCTGAGTTCATAGCTGGAGACAAACTTGGGTTTGTCGCTTGAAATGGATTTGTGACTGTAGCAGCAGTCGCTTGTGGATAACCTACATTTCCAGAGGGTGGTGGGGCATACATCCCTGTACCTCCTTGCGGAGTTGGTAATGAATTAGGTCCTGGAACTACTGATGGTGGAAGTTGCATTGGATTCTGTTGAGGAGGAAGAGGCTGCAGCCCAGGCAGATTGGTGTATACAGGATTAAGAGCAGGCATACCTTTTTTATTACGTTATAGTTTTTTAACTTACAGTTCGATCACCTTTACACCTAGACCTACATATAAACAAACAAAATTAGTTTTCAACTACCCTGATCTCATAGTCCAGCAGACGTGCACAATATAATACAGATCACTTTAATTAAACATTTAACCATTTAATGACACTTCCTTCTTCACTTTAACGATTTAAATATAAAAGAAAGAAATGGTGTGGAATAAACAGCTGATTCAAATTTCAAATGCACATTTAATCTCTTGGGTTGGGTATGTAAACTTCGTGCTACGGGCAAACGAACAGCCTCGTCTAACAAGAACAAGATGAGTATCGAGTACTATCCAGATATAACTTATTGAGGTAAATAAAAGCATTGAAAGGATAATTACGAATTAATTGCTTGTGAAAACATTACTTGAGTGATCTATGATGAGTTGGAAAATGACAAGTTGATTATTTCTCGTTTGGTTTTCCTCAAAAATTTCCCAATGGCCAGTGACGTGGCCCGGTCCTTCAGAACTGAAGTTGGCGCGGCTCCTCACTGTATAGTCATGCGCAGTATATAGCTCTCCGGAAATGTTGCAGGTTTGCCAATGCTAATGTGTACTTTAGCACTTCTACTACATATACTACACGAAATGTGCATGTGTACTGTGTACTTTATTCAGTGAAGTGATCAAACCATCAAACTAGTCCAATCAAAGTGACATTTATCACAGACCACAGATTGAAGGAAGAAGACCCTAAAACTAACGTGGACACGGAATGACGGAAGGCACCAAATAAATTGAGTCACTTATGTGGATTATGATGATTCATTTCATGAGGGCAACTAGTCAGGCAACCAGGCAGGATATGAGAAGATAGCTTTTGCTTAAGTTTAGATTTACTTATAAATAGTGTCCTGTGTCCTCCCTCTCCCCGTTCTTCTGATGTGTTGATATTTTGTTCATGCAGAAGTCTTTTACGTCATCAGAAAAATTAAATACTATTTAGAACTGCATTTTTCTGAAGGTGGAGTATCGGTCTTTTTGAAATTAACATGTTATTTATGTATGACTTGATGAGCTATTGACTTTCTGACAAATCATTTTCTTTACTTGGTATATATATCGCATCAATCAGTAGTAACTATTTTACAAACTCATTTACAAACTGAAAAGTACAATCCACAGGGTATGGATTTCAGGGTATATTTTTAACAGGGAATGCAATCAACCAAAACGGAACATAGGAAAATGGAAATTATTATAATTGTACATATACATTTCGTATCAGTATCGTGTATAGACAGACAGTTCAGTAATATCATGTTTTCATTGCATTAGTATCTAAATAAAAAATCATAAATACGTGATACATTTGACATTTCTTCTCAATTTTATGCTACCTTCATTGCTCGACTTATATGACAAGATTGACAAGTAGTACGTGCATCTAAAATGAAAGGACTTACCCTTACGCTTTACATGTATCGTATCATCTACCAAGGCTATTAGTTAGTATAAATGATTTCACACATAGCTGTATATAACATCTAGATTTATCCCCACAACTTTTAAAACTTTTACTACCAGTTCTGGTAATCATTTTGAGTTTATTTTCACTTTCACCAACTTACTGACTGAGAGTTGAACGAGCACAAATGTAATGTAACATGTAAGAGAAAATCCTGTGCTCACATTCAATATTCTTAGCGAAGAAAAATTAGTGTAACCGAGCAAACAATGTGAAATTGTTAGTTTGATTGATCAAACCAAAAATATAAAGCTGCTACAACATACGGAAGTTTTATATTCTAACATTAGTTACGTACGATTCACTTTTTCAAAAATGGAATGAGTAATGCGATTAATGCAATAAGTAAACTTAGGCCAATAACCCAAACCAAAGCTCTCCTCGACATAATCAATCCCGGTGGCAACTTGCTAATGCTTTCTGCTTTACTCAAAAGCTCTTCCATTGATCCCTTCAATTCCACTTCATCTAAATCTGAAATTATTAGTCACAAATAAACAAGTTGAAATCAAGAGAGTTCGTGAGCCATTGAAACTAACTATAAGTGATTCTTTATGATGTATAAAGTAAAAGAATTACCAAAAGGTTTCTCCTTAGAAATAATAACATCATCTTCGTTTTCTATCTCCAAACTAAGAAGATCCCGGAATGAGTCAAAGCTATCTTTTGCCCCTTCTCCAGGAAACAAATAATCACTGACAACCAATTTCGACTTGCGAAGGTTAACAAAAACTCTACGCGGAACTTCATGGTAAACTTTTGAACAGTCATTATCCACATCAGTACCTGAAGAGCCATTCGACTCTTCGTCAATCAATGACTCGCAGTGCATTTCTATTCGACTTGCCATTGAACGGAGAATGTCTTGCCTCAGCATCTATAAAAAATTACATATAATTAAAGGCATACAGTTTAAGTTTAGAACTAGTTAGTTTACACATTCAACAGTATTGATGCTATTGATTGAAGATTCAATCCGTGCTAACACCATGCAATATAAAAACAGAACTCCATAATAATGGCATGTCAAGTATATTTAAATACCTGCACGATTTGCTGAGTAGAATCTCCTTGCCGAATAAAAGCTACGGCAGCAATTTTCCCTTTCATGTGTAAATGATTAACAAAATCAGATCCTTCTTCATTTTTAAGAACAATTGCAGGCACTTTCTCCACAATTATATGAACGGGACTGACTGGTCTTCTGCCTGATATGCCGGGCAACATTTCTAATTCAGAATCGGAGGACGACGTAGATTGATCCGCTTGTTCGGCGCTATCTCCACCCCCATTTCGTCGTCCTCCGCCCAGAATTTCAGCTTCTACGTCTATATCCCTTGGATTAATACCTGTATCAACGTCAATCCACCCTTCTGGAGGTTCGACAAATGGAATGTTTGGAGCTGGAGTTTGGCCTTCGACGAAGAACCTGGCAGTACTTAGAGACTCTTGAAAGGATCGAAGTAAAACGCTGAGATTTTTTTTCAGAGGTAATCCGATATCTTTCTTCGCAATGTGCATAGCAGCACACGTATCATACTCGCACTCCAATTTTGCCCATTCATTAGTCGCAAAATGTGTTTCAACTGATTTTCCAGACAGACTACTCCCCTCAACCATTATTTTGCAATTGAACTTCTTAGACTGTGGATTAAAATGAAAAATCAGCTTTTCACTCTTTTCTCCGAAATCAGAGCCATAAAATGGATTCCGACTTAATCCCTTGTTCAAATGCACGTATAGGGATTTCAAGGAAGGTTCATATTTCTGAGAGAATAAGTTGTCTGTTTTCTCAATAACGTATAAGCCTAAAATTTGAATTCCCCCAGGTAGCATTCGAATAACTTGCTTAGCATGTCTAGAGATGAGTTGTGGTATTAAAGTTAAAACGGTTGATGGAGGATTATTTAAATTTTCTTCAGAATCTTCTTCCAATGTGGCAGCTCGGTGAGCCACACAATAGGTCCCGTTCTCGGAGTACTGCAACAACAATTTAGCAAATAATTCCTTAAATGAAGGTTGTCAAAAACTTTATACATACTATAAGGTACATACATATGCTCGAAATTGTGACTACAAATGATTGCTCTAAATCAAACCAAAAAGTTTTTTTCATAGTTTTACTTACAGCTCCAATCAGCAAACCAACGAATGAATCCACCTTATCTTCATGAATAAACTCGTCGCGCATGGACTCCTCAACGATAATTTCTACCTTATTACCTCCGGCTACCATCTTGGCTTCGAAAAATTCACAGGCCTGGCTGAAAATCAGAAGTTTTCTTCAACTTTTTTTACCTGTCCACGAAAAATCAATTCATTTAGTGATCAGTGGTTAAAAAATTTTAAAAATATAAATCCGAAAATTATATCTGAATAAAACAAACACACAATTTTATGCTCAGTACTTCTATAAGGTAACTTACCGTCAACCGATTACAATTATGTGGTTTGATTTCGATTTTTAAATTTTTTAAAAACTACTCCGCAAAACTTTTAAAACTGGGAATTTTGACATTTACAATCAATTATACTATCCACAACAACCGTCCTGCCACAAGAACGAGGAAACGGAAGGAACACACATGTGCACATGGAATGTTATGTAAAATACTTTTCACTGAATAAACATATTGAATTACTAAAAAAAACAGATGAGATGAGATACGTCAACTTTCATTACCTCAACAATGCAAATGTGTACAAATGCTTGCTCGTTCAATGTGAATGTGGTTGTTTTGATAACAAGAAACAAGTTGCTATTAGACGATGTATAAGTTTGTACTGTCCCGCGTTGTCTTGTATCTCAACTTTCACTCTAGTAGTCCACCATTGGGCTTTGTTTTGTTAAGCTTTTTGTTTGTGGATTTTAAATGCATATGACATTGAAATTTCATGAGTTTTAACAACGATGTTAATTGATATTATTTAATTGTCAATTGTCATCAATTGATCAATGCAAATGATTTAATTTAATTTATTGTCATTTTTAATTTAAAGCTCGATTTTCGGCTTTAAATTTCCATTGATTTTAAAGCCTGTTGGCTTCAGCAAATTTGTTCTTTCTACCAAAAAAATCCTTAGTTATCTAACAACAGTAAAAACCAAAGGTGCTAGTTTTGTTTGCATAAATCATTGCTTTAGTCTTATATTTATGATTAATTAAGCTTAATTAACGTTTAGGTGTAAGTTATAAACGCATCTGTAAAAAAGGAGAACTGTATTTTTATTTACACTGCCCGTTTTAACGATTCTAAATTCATTATATCATTATCATTCTACAGGCTTTGTCATGCAAAGAATGCCGATGTTATGCAAATGTTTATATAAATTATTTACCTTAGGGTATGGTTTATCATACTATAAAACTATAAAACAATAAAACAAAAGCGAGTTCAGTTGCGGGAGCACGAGCTGAATACACACATCCAAATTTTTAAACTGATTCAAAATAAATTTAAACCAAATAGGTTCATGACATGATGTAGTATCAACGAAACTAAAATTACTAAACATTACATACTACAATAACAAAAAGTACAAGACAGTATACGTCTACATTGTTAATGAACGAAAAAACTATACATTTAATATTCAAGATGTGACAACCAAATCCAGCATGAAGTACTGAAAAAATGGCTTCCAGCGTAAAATAAAATCGTTTTACACAGCTATATATTCTGGCCAATCAGTAATAATAGGGTTAGATCGGAAACGAAAATAGGTCTAAAAACCTAAAGGTAACTCAAACAAATCATTCATTTAACAACAAACTCGTCATATTACACGCTATCCTTCTGCCCGCGTCTAGGTTGAAGGTAGGATATTTCATTTCAGGGTCATACTTCATAGTGATTTATGACGCGTTTCTGAAAAAAGTTATGATGTGGGTATTCTGTTTTCAGACATGCTTTTATATTTATGAATGTGCTTTAAGCATCAGCTTTGTATGTAACGGTAGCATTCACCCGATGAATGCTTGTACTGAAGCTTCTCAGTTGAACTTTCTCTGGATTTTCAATCATAGTGTCGGTCTCTTCAACCCAACCAGTAGCAACCTCGGCTTTCTTCGCTAAATATATTCGTAGGTCAAATGCACAACGAGCATCCAAAAGGGGCAAGAACGTTACAGTCGCTGTAACTTGGCGCATAACGTTGCGTATTCCTTTTTGGATTTCTGCCAACTCCTTTTTCCCGTATTCTCGTTGACGCCTGAACCAAAACCAAAACACAATAAATTTTTCATGGATTAAACAAAGAAAATTTGGGAGTTTTATATACCAGTATAGAACGAATTAAGTTTTGTTGGGATATGATATATATAAAGATTTAAATGGCAAATACCCAGTTATAGTGACATCTCCTTCGTTGGGATTGACAGTCTGAATATCAAAATCCCATTTTTCCAAGTTTTCTCCCGTTATTGCGGACGTAATAACAAGTGACACGCCTTTTAACTCCCCTCTGCTAAGCCAACCTAAGTTGCAAGGGAAATCCATTTTTACATTGTGCAATTGCTTGATCATTCTAATCGTGTTTACGAGTAAAATATAGCTTCAGTTCAGAGAATTTTTATATGGAGATAGGTAAGCGCTATTTGCTAAAGAACATTGTCGACGAAGACGCTTTAAAATGTAATCCAATACAATATATATTTTAAACTTACCTTCGAGATGTGGCAGTATATTTTCAAAGTATTTTTGAATGTCAGGATCCTTCGTAATAAATAATGTAATTCCATACTGCTGCACCTTGTCAAATGTTTCAGGAGCATAGACCCCTCGTTGATAGAGTATTGAGTTGACGGCATATCCTGCGTTTATAGTAATTCGATTATTATATAATTTAGAATTTAATGTTGAATGCATTGTCGTTTTTTTATTTGACTGTGCATACTGAAAAATTCGACGACGACAGTAGCAGACCCTTGTAACGTTATAGGCTTCACCTGCTGGCTTATAGATCGATTCATGGACCTATTGGCAAGAGATCTGTTCATCTTGGTCTTTTGTTCTTTGAAAGCTGACGGCTGAAATCCAGAAATTGGAAATTGACGCAACAACTACAACGTAAGTTTTATATGGAGTACGCGGACCAAATCTTAACATCCACTCTCCTCTGTAACAAGCAGAAAATGGAGAATTTAATAACGCAAACACAAGTTACTGGCTACTCCTAATTACAAATTAAGGATGAAAGATTGAAGATGGGGAAAAGATTTTAAAATTCTGACATAAGATGAGCGGTAATCAGTAATGCAATAAAAAATTTGACAATATACAATATACATTATCCAACATTCAAACTATGAACTAGTAATTCATCAAACTTCAAACTGTAGTGTCCTGTCATGCGAGTATGGAGAACTGAATAGACGAAATTTTCGGAAAATTAATATTACTTACATCTTACAAAAACGGATGAGACAAGACACTGAATATAAAGATAAATTTAATGATGATGAAAGTCTTGTTTCTGTCCTGTGAAATTTTCAGTATTCTTTGTTAAAGTTTGATAACCACGCAAATGACGCAAACTTTCCCCGTAACTCGCTGGTGAATACTTGGAGGAACACTTCTGACTTCTTAAATCGTTCTTCGTTATGCACAAAAAGTATAACAAACTTTTAGTTGAAACTTGG